>JAGSMT010001287.1:0-15474 GCA_029286875.1 Lamproptera curius | reverse complement strand
TGAAAATTTGTTGAGTCCCCAGGATTCAAACCACAATCTCCGATTTCTAAAGCACACGCCCATACCACTAGGCTACGGAATCAGTATAAGATAGCTTTTACATAAGACTTGTTTTTTGTTTCTTGGAAAGTAAGCAACTATAACAACTGCGGAACTCCATCGATCGAAGTTTGAAAGTCAAACATTTCTCATCTAACCAACTTGATACGGCACGAATGATGTACTATTTCTGTTAATATTGTCAAGTCATAATATTTAAATTTCTATGAAGAGGAATCTAAGTTAATTATTGAGAATTTTACTTTTTACTAATATAATGAGATTTCTTTTAGTTATGGTACGGCGTTAAGCACGGAGTCTATTTTACATTAAATTAATTTTTGACAAACTGTTAAAACACCTTTATATATGTAATTCTACTGTACGTTTGTCGATAGTGTGTGTGTTCAAGTGAATTTCGAGGTTGGTTTACACCCCAATAAGCTCGGCAGATGGCGCTGCAGTCGACATTTAGGCTATTTATTTATACTGCAAGTAAACTGCAGAATCGACTTGAACTTTTATTACTTATATGTTTTACTATTGCTTGGTAAATTATGCAGGACAACGTCTTCTAGGTCCGGTAGTTTTCCTAAATATTTGTATACATGTATAATTTTTTTACAATTTTTTCTGAAATGTTTAAGCAGAAATATTACAGCACAACCTGAATAGGGTGAAAATAATAGTTCTACATCTATTGCTATAGTCATCGCTATTATTTCTATGCATCATCACTTATTCACTTTAGAAATTGGGATAAAATATCTTCAAAGCAATAAGTCAAATTAAAACTAGAAACCTTAACGAGCAAAC
This sequence comes from Lamproptera curius, assembly GCA_029286875.1. Classification (NCBI taxonomy): domain Eukaryota; kingdom Metazoa; phylum Arthropoda; class Insecta; order Lepidoptera; family Papilionidae; genus Lamproptera; species Lamproptera curius. The sequence continues at coordinate 14,619 of JAGSMT010001287.1, read as the reverse complement.
TATTAATATATTTTCGAAAGTTTAAGAAAGTTAAAAAACACTGTTCACTAAACATGATCATGAAGATGAATTTGAAAAACAAATGGATAATTAGTCTTTTTGGAGTTAATGACAATTGTGTTCGTTTTTAAAAATTCTTTTAATAAACACCCTTTACAACCCCGACCTTAACAAACAGTGTAACTGTATGTTAAAAAGGGTTAAGGGTTAACTGTTTTGTGAATCTAAAATTTATTGGTGTTCTATTCAAAACGTTTCGCCTCCACTATTCAATCAATTTAAATTCGATGAGTCTCTAAAAGTTTTAAAATATGAGTGCAATGCAAACACGCGAGATATAGGCCAATTGATGAGAATATTTCATTTCATTCACTTTTCTGAACCTAGTCCATGTAATTTAAAATGCATTTTCTTTGAAAATGGTAAATTAGATAATCGGAAACAGTATACATATTCCCGTCTAGCCTGTCCACTACTCAACCAATACTATCGCATCGTAAAGTACTCAAGTAATACCTACTGTAATACGTTCATTATTAAACACCGGGTAACAGATATTAACAATTTCCGACGCACCCTAAAGGGGAGTGTACCAAAAGCAAGAGACGAGGCTGCTCTTGAGGCCAGCGCTGGTGGGGCAACAGAAGAGTGTAAAAGCCTCCCTATAACACCACCTTTAGGCTTAAGAAAGGAACTACGCGGTAGTTTTAGTCGGTGCGAGTGTTACATAACCCGTCCCTGCTCCCGTGAGGGTGAGGCAGAGTATGCGTAGACTTTTCCCAACTAAAAGAAATCAAAATTTTAAAGGTAGCAAATACAAGTTAACTGTTTAAACATTTGTCACAAAGTTTCAAAACAAAATTTATAAATTTGTAATGAAGTTAAATTTTTTAAACACGATTTAGGATGAGGGACGGAATCTTATTATAAGTTTACGCTACAAATTGCAAAGCAACTTTTTCCATTTCTGCTCCTGTATCGTACAGTGCCCGCAATTACAAACACAAAGTTGATTTTTTAACTTATAAACAGCTTTTTTAATTTAGCAGAAAGTTTCCTCATTTCTTTTAATCGGAAAACAGTGACAAAAATGCGCATCGCTGTGATATTTCCATTAAATATAACATTGAAAAAATATATGAAAAATTAAATTGCTTTATTCTGTCCGCATACACATTGAGTACTTGTATTCACCTCGACATTTAAATAATGAACAAATGATAAACCAATGAGAAGCAATATAGGCAATACAAAATGAGCCTAAATATCACAAAGATATTTTTTGCGTATTGAAAACCAACTTTTCAACCAACTTCAAAAAAAGGAGGAGGTTCTCAATTCGTCTGAATTTTTTTTTATGTTTGTCACCTCAGAACTTTCGCCTCGGTGAACCGAATTCGATGTTGTTTTTTTTATTTGAAAGCTGGTGCTTCCCGTTTGGTTCCATAGCAATTTGGTCCAGTTCTGACAGGGGCATCCATGAAAAAATTGAATAAGTTTGAAATTTACATGAACTATGTTCTCAACAAATGGACAATTAATAGCTCAATATCACGCCAATCTATTTGAAGTCAATTTGTTTTTTGTTAAAATTTTCACTTGTATCATATTAATTTTAATAAAAACAGTTGGTTATAGATGTAAAAGAAAAACCGTTTCCAGGAAGCATATATTAAACGGAATTTATTTGGGTCTTGTGTTAAAGTGTTAATTAGGCTGCATAAAACATTTAAAACAGCAGCATCGTACACGGCTGATCTGAACGCGTCCAATCAAAAGCGTAGACGGCGAAATTTTCGTCTTTAACCGGATGAGGAAGGGGTTGCCGAGACTCTGGACTAGTGATGCAACAAATAGTTGTTTGGCCGGATCCCGGATATTCGGCCTCATCCCTGGCCGAATATCCGGTATCCGGCCGCCGAATATTCGGCCGGCCAAACGATACCTACATTTTAGTTTGGCGGCGGGCGCGTCGTGCAGGATTCAACCTGTTACGTATTGTAGGTTCGCGCGGACCGTTGTCTAGGCAAAAAACGAGTTTTATTAGGTCAGTAAGTATGAAACTATTTCATATGCAATATACGTGCACCCGCCTATTTTGCTAAATAGATAAGTTCATATTGTTTAATGTTTATAGTATAGTAGTGTATGGTAATTGTGAACTTGTACTTCATTCTGAGTTTATTTTATTTGTCTAAAATAAATAATCTCCGTTCTGGAGCTATTTGGAATAGAAAAAGAAGATGCAAAGTACAATGTGTGTTTAATTTGCAAATTACAATTATCTCGTAGTGGTGAAGGGATAAAGGCAGGGACTTCTATGAAAAACCATTTGCAAAACAAGACACTATGCGGAGAGTACCGAATTTGTAGCATGTTTTGATGTCTTTGAAAACAGAAATACAGCAACGTTTTCAACATTTTGATGACGATCCAAAATATTTTGTGGCTACTTTATTGGATCCCTGATTTATAACCAGTTAATTTGGATAATATAAACAAAAAAAGCTAGACAAAAGCTACTTCTGGAAGGCCTTCTTCTAGTAGTGAAGGTGATTCGCCTCCAATGAAACAAGGGTAAGCAATGGCGCAACTGTTATTTTTGAAATATTTCCTTAAATAGTCGCTCAAGATAATAGTCAAACCGAAGATGCGACAAATAGTGCTATAGCCAACGTGCTGATAAGTTTAAATTGTACGTTAAAGGTAATACTAATAAACGAATATTGATTAATTGATGTTGTTTTCTTGTATACTAACTTTTCAAGTTAAATACTAATCAGAATCACTTTTCGGTATCCGGCCGAATAGTGCGCACCTATCCGGTATTCGGCCGGATAGTAAAATAATGGCCGGATTGGCCGGATGCCGAATAGGAACCGGATATCTGTTGCATCTCTACTCTGGACCAATACAGGGGTTCCGATATCTAACTTACACACCACACAAATAGGGATAGTACACACTCACCTGTAGTTCGCCTCGCCCACGAGCGCTGCAAAACACACACATCGCGTTCACTAGTTACACCCGCATTTCCAGCTACTGACTGATAGCACAGTAAACAAAATACAACAGACGCCATACCGTCACCGTCCCGGTTCGTAAAACGATCGTTGACGATCGTTGCGAGACATAAACAAATGCCTAACTCACGTACCTTCAGTACGTGTGGCCTACATTTTTAGCAAAAAATGTCGACCACCTAGTTTATAGGGACGGAGCTTCTCGCAAGCTCTGTGTTAGATAAAGCTTACCAATAACAACAAAGCCAGGAAGCATAACATCCAAAACAAAAAATGGGTGCTGTACTTATGTACGCGCGTGAGAAGTTATACTTCTTTGGCATCATTTAAAAATAGTTTTTAATTGCATGCAAATAATTAATTACAATAAAATAATAGAAGGATTGGAAAAGGATAATCAACAAAGTTCAATTTAAATTTGAAAAATTAAATAAATAAATATTTATTATTTATTTAATTCTCTTATTATTCGAATTGTATTTTTAATTAAATGATGTCCACTTCCATAGTATCTTCCCGTAATGTCTGAATCGGAACTTCAGTTATCATTTTTATCAAAAAGTTTTCATTAAATTTATTTAGTTATTTTTATAAATATTTATTATTTATTCAATTTAATACAAATATTAAAATTAATATTGTAATTTGATGTTCAATTTTAATTTTTATCACAAACTTTTTATTAAATGTTTTATTAAATTTATTTCTTTATTTTGTGAATATTAAATAACCAATAATAAGTATTTAACATTAATAATTTAATAATATTTAGTGTTAATTATATTAAATAAAAGTATTTTAATTTATATCAATAAATAATACATACGGATAGCTAACCTCAATTATATCGAGCACTTGAAAAGTATATTAGCACAATTTTTTCACTAATATTCACAAATAGCAAGTAATATCTAGATAGACTAGATGGCGCTTATCTAAAACGTATTACATGATAAATCACAATGTTGATATATTAAATGAATAAAAATATTACCATTATATCAAGTTGAATAAACATCATTACAAATATTAATATATTCATATAATAATATATTTAATATAAATTTAAATAATATAAAACATATTATTAATAATATATATATATATATATACAAAAACGAACCTTAATCCTAACTCATAGAGCACATTATGCAACAACTATCGCAAATAAAAACGACAACTCCATTATCACTACACAAAACCAACCTTATCACTATGTAATATGGACCTTATTACATTTTCACCGTTTTCATTATAAACTGTTATTTTTGTGTCACAAATCGTAAAATTTCACTCTCATCATTTTTTCATAACGCGCCTAAAGAAGTATAACTTCAAAATTAAACAAAACACTAACGTTCAACAACAAATTAACTTCACTGTAATGCATTGTCCTCCTGCATACGTAATTACAAGATAATAACTCATTACTATAAAATGCCTGCTTCTGAATCTTACATTAAAATGGTACTGTGTAATTTGATCATTTAAAATTATTATCGCACTATGCGAGGCTCTAAATCGTACATTATTTAATGAGGTAATATTACCAAATATTACCAAATATTACCAACTTTTCTAACTTTACATCTGTTAAGGTATTAAATTGTAACAGGTTTAAGTTTATCTAACATTCATTAAATTTCACTTGAGAAGTTTATTGGCCCTTGCATTTTCAAATTGTAACGAATTTATCCGTCAAAGAACTAAGGTTACCGACATAGTGCAAAGGATTAGCTCGTTGAAGTGGCAGTGGGCCGGCCATGTAGTAAGAAGAACCGATGGCCGATGGGCCAATAAGGTCCTGGAGTGGAGGCCGCGTTTGGGAAGACGGAGCGTTGGTCGACCCCCGACCAGGTGGGATGCCGATCTCCGCGCAGTAGCCGGTTCAAATTGGCAGCGAGTAGCAGGGGATCGGCCGTCTTGGCGTTCATTGAAAAGGCCTATGTCCAGCAGTGGACGGAGAAGGGCTCATAATAAAAAAAAATGATGATGGCATTTTCTAAATAAAGTTTGCCGAGACCCTGTTTACATTACGATTGATTAATTAAAAGATCAATGGTTTCACTAAGCCGGATTTTGCGCCGGATGTAACTATAAATATTAACTATAATTTGAATTAAAAGCAATGGAACTGAATATGTTGACTAAAAGATCAGTCAATAATAATGTGCTATTAAACTTTACTTTATGCATGAGCTGATCGCGTTATTTACGCGATCAGCTAATCTATGCAAGTTTACTACTTTCTTGTTGTTGATATAAATTAGATAGTGGCTAAAATAATTTAAAAAAAAAACTAATAAATAGCGGCAACTCATGCTCAATGAAAAGATCAAAAATGTACAAAAACTAGGACATTGTGGGAAATCGATTTTCATTAGTCAAAGCTTCACAGTAGGCCCATTAAAAGATCGTTAATAATGTCTTCATATATCATTTCAACGCCTAGCAATTTTATTCACAACATCTGCAAGCGCTTTTCATTAATTTAACAGAGTACATTACTCGACTCAATCACTGTTTCTTAATTGAATGACTCGATTTTAAATCTATGTCACTTTATATAAATTTAACATTTGATATTTTTTTTCACAAAATATAAATTTATCTTAAGTCAGTACCAATCAATATGATTACTTAGGAAGTTGACCAATAGGAAGTGCTTATTAACGTTCGTTTATTTTTGCAAAATTATATGTTAAAAAATATTATTAAGCCGTCGTAGTGTTGATATGCATAAAAGTATTTTCATACGGATGCTTTGTTTGTTTGTTTTTCTGTACTGTTTAAAATGCTATCAGTATCGAAACTTTAGCTTCCAAATACTACTATGCTCTGGTTCGCAGGACACCGTAGCTAACATATTATTAAGCAAATGACACATCCGTTTATTTCTCATACAATGAGGCAGTCAACGACTGTCAACGTTCAAATATATATAACATAGTTCGTCATACGTTCACGTAATATTATGAGACATGGCAAAATATGTATTGCCAAGATTTTCATGAAAATTATGATTTATGATAATAATCTATTTCATTTCAAGTTCACGAATAGATAAAACTAAGAACGAGAATAAGTTTTATGACGATGTCATGTAATATTTTGAAATATTGGTTCCTGTACGGTTGTGGTAAATATAATGTGGTAATTTACCATATTAATGTTTTTATACTCTTGTGCATTAATAGCACAAAGGCTAAATGCATATGGTTTTTCTTTATTACCCTTGGATTAGAGTTATAATGATAGTGATGTGTCTGATAATTCAGGTTAAGTTTTGAATATCTATACTTCGGTTAACCCTGAACTTATATTATATTGAGCACATTTTTAAAAGTGCATTTTATATACAAAAATACATAGCTATGCATTTTGTCAAAATAAAGTTCAAACAAAAATTATTCATAAATAGTAGGCCCAACAAATAGATCTATTCTTTTTTATCAAGACATAGATTAAGAAATACTATGTCTGTTTGTATGTACTATGTTTTTTTCCATTTCATTTCCCAATGCTACACGTTAACAAGCCGAACAGTCTCGATAAAATTTAAGTAGAAAGAGCTATATTAAACTCAAGCTCGTAGAGGCATGCTGTTCACACTTTAGTGCTCAGCATGAAAGGCATTAGGTTCAATAGCAACCGTGGCAGTTTTATAAAGCACAATTTATTTTATTATACCTAGTTTTTGTACAATGAATAAAGAAAATGTATACTTAATGCATATATTAATAAATATGAAACAGAATTGAGAGTAACACAAACAATAATCATATTCAATTTACAGTTCAAACACAAGAACAAAAGTTATCAAACTTAACGTCAAACGTGGTATTCAAGTAACATTACATAATTATCTAATACAATACGAAACTTATCATGACATAAGTAAGGGCCTGATATTCCAAACATCATACATGTTGTTATAATACATGATAGAAACGTAGGCGACATATAAATCATGGTTTATCTAACAAGAACTCCTTTACTGAGTGCTTGCTTTTGCGATCCGCTTGAAAGCTGAGCACATTGGGTCTTGTTAATAAGCTGCCGTGATTCTGTTACATTTTTTTACGGAATGTGGAAGCCATGATGTTGAGAATAAATATATTATAGTTATTATTACGCGACAGTCAAAACAAGCATTTCAACTGGAGCGTATACTACATTTTATGTATTTCTTGCATCTTTGTCGTCTTGTCTTAGACGAATTTCGAAAGTAAAGAGATGTAAGGTACACAACTACCAATAATAGATTGTTTTTGTAGTAGATTTTTAACCGCAGATGCTTTGGAAGCTTTGGTGTTTCGTGACATTGTTCTTGAGTCATGAGTTATGAGAGTGCCTAGTCTGCAGTGCATCCTTGCTTTTGCATACATTTTTATGAATTATTATTCAGGGTATCAAATTCACTAATTTACGGATTTTTCGCGTTACTTAAATATATTTAAATATTTTACGTTTCGGATTCTTTTCAGCATCCATGACGGACAGTCTGCCCGTGATCATGGATGAAAAATCCGTAAATTTGTGGATTTGATATGTATAATAATCGTGTAAATAAAAGAAATAATTATATTATTCAGGGTGTTGAATTTTACCAAACCATAAAATTTAAAGCTTAAGCTTACCATGTTTTACAAAAGAAGTATTTTTTAAGCTTAATCATACAATGTAATGATGTAATATTGAACAGATACTCCAGAATTTTTGGGATGTTATTAGGGTTATCAGAAGTAAATGTATAAGATACAATTTTAATTTGGTTAATTACATAATAAAGTTTCGAAGTTAAGCATAACTTTCCTTATTTATCGTAAAAGCATTAAACAAAATATAATACAAACTTCAATATAATTTATGAAATTACTCCCATTAAAAAAATTTCACGAGGATTTTAACTAAAAAATATGGCTAAAAAAGTTCTGTCCTTAATGAACTTTTTTTTGAAATTAAAATAATTACATACATTAAAAATATAACGCTTTATTTGTCTGTATATGTTTCTGGACGAGAAAAAAAAAAAATTTTTTAAGCTTTAAAAAATATGTATATTTTTAAGCCTTAGAAATATATGTCAACCAAAATCAGAGGCGGTCCAAAGTCTTTTTTAAATGCTGATAGAACTGTTATTTCTATATTATTTAGCTAGAGAATCCTTGTTGCTATGTTATCTGTATATTTTGATAGGTTCTAGTTGTAGGTCCTCTTTTTGCAGGGGGCCATCTGAACCAGTGCCAATTTTTGTCGCAAAACAAAAGTGTGAAAACACTTAGGTGTTCCGGTTTAAAAGGCTCCGTTACATTAAAATAGGTAAACGCGACGTCCTATGTCTCAAAGCCCCCGACCTGTGGCATCATTCGCTATTCTCATTACTTATTTGTATTGTCTCTATCACGTTTCAACAATTTTATTAATTTTATTAAACAACGCTGACTATAAACCTTTTATTGACTGTTTGTCATTTTTTTTGCCGATATATATTTTACATTCTTTAAGATACTATATGTTAAAAAATCCAAACTATGTACATTGTTTGTACGTTATACGTAGTACGGATTACTGCAATGTTGTTTTCCTACTGTCGCAAGATTGTGACGGGTGTATCAACACTGTTTGAAAGATTCTCTTTTCTTCAGCGCATTAACAAATATAAATAGCTGGTGGTAATACAAAACCAATTTTGTAATTCGCGAAGATCGAGAACAAGGAACGTCTTTATAAAATAAGGTTCACAAACAAATGGAGACTAATAGCCATATTACGGTTATACAGTGAGACTATTATGGTATCACGGGATTGGCCGCTTCTATGCTAAATTATGGCTTTGTTTGTTGTTTCCTAATAAATATTTTTTTTTATTTATAAAAGCTTAATGCCAAAAGGCATTATCTACCAGTCAACCTTTGGGTGGTACAGAGAAAATTCGGTAGTTGCGCAGATATATAACAATACAAATAAAATATACTCATGCGATTTTAATTATTCATACTAATCCATACTACTATGTGCGAAAGTATCTCTGTCTGTCCGTCTGTTTGCAAAAAAGGACAGTTGTTATCTTTTAGGGTAAATACTATCACCACGGCACAAAATTGGTTGTTGTTGTTGTTTCTTATAGGAACTTTATTGTTTTAAATTCACATAGAATCTAGAGAATCAGTTTGTTTTGCTGCTGCAAGTGAATAGAGTTTGAACCCTCTCGTAATCACAGCTGCCCATGAAAAATAAATAATAAGCATTGCATATTTTTGGCCTGTTGCTAGAAACAAAGCACCCGGAATAAGAGATACTATAACAGACGCCATTCTATCCTTTGTTTTTTTACTTTGTTTTATTTAGAAGATTGATGCAATATTAATTATCTTATTTTATTGATTATTCTAACTCTTTATCTCTGAAAGACTGCGCTGTTTTGTTAATGGCCAGCAATGGCTGCATACTGTCCTCAAACACACATTGCTATTTTAATGAAATGTTAGACATATTGATAACCTTTTATTCTTACCAGGAACAGGAGTTGGAGGTTCGAGGATTGATTATGCAATGAATTATAAAAAGTTATCTATGAATACACTTACTTTTTTAAAGCCAGCAAATCGTTGAATCTGGCTGTCCTCATCCCAAACCCCGGAATATCTTTGGAATAATTGAAAACCTGACCCAAATTGTCTTGTTCTAAGAGCGGTAATTAAAAATTTAAAAAAGAATAAAACGGCATTTTCCTTAAAGTAAAACGGCAAAAAATAACCAAATTATTAAATTATCCTAAATAAACTCTAAATTTGATGATAATGGACAGTAAGTGGGTTTTATCTCAATTATTAACACTATTTTGAAATTTGGCGTTGGACTTTTAATTTTCAAGGAAGTCCCAAATAATAAACCACGGGCAACAAACGAAGTCAGACAATCGGGAACGTCCCCGTATTCACGTCCAAGAGTAAGCGAAAACCAACAAGTTTTCACACCTTTCAGTCAAGTCAAGTATCTTCAATTATTCCTAAACCCGTTAAGAATATTAGTTTTTCCATATTCAAACAAAATAGAACTGTGTGAAGTGACATTAAGGGGACAAAAGTAAAATAAAAATAAACTCATAACGAGACATATGTAACATTTGTTAAAAAAGTAATAATTTGCCGGGGATTTTATAATGAAAAAGATATTTTATAAAAATTTTAAGAATTTATTAAAAAGCAAAAATATTATAATTTAACCGTAAATATTAATTTTTGAAAAACCATACCATTTTGCTTAAAAAGTCACAGTCTTCATAGTATTCTTTTATTAATCAAATAGTATTTTTTTAAAAGATTTAATAAAATAAAGGCTATTTGGAAATCTGGGTCGGTTTTGAAACAACGTTTGGGGCCAATATTTTAATTTTTAAAAATGGAGTGGGATTTTTATACGAATATTTAAGACGAAGGGTTGGAAAGAGCGAATACTTTACTAAGTGTACTAGATGGCTTTCTTCTCGTTTAAATATAGTTTCCATTAAAACCTTTTTTGACCGACTTCCCAAAGGAAAGATACTCAATTTAAAGGAATGTTTTTTTTAATATTTGCTGTTGTCCTTTGGGGCGATTTTTATTCATTATTTTTGTTTTGGTATTGCTTCCATTAGTCCCATTGTTTAATTTTTGATGGGGTTTTTTAAATTTTAAACGATGCAAAACGTAAAGGAGACATAAAGTATTTTAAATCTTTGGTCTATCTGTTCAAAAGCCCAAAAACCTCATTAGACCAGCGTGGTGGGATGGGGGAAAACCCCTAATGAAGAAGGCGCTTTGGAGGGTTCTGCTGTGGACAAACAGGCTGATGATGATATGAAAGTAAGAGAATTAACTCCAAGGAAAATTTCCTTTGTGACCCCTTGTATTGGGTAAAATGGTTCAATACTGTTTGAAGCCAAATTTTAAACAAAAGGTGATGAAAGGGAAGGAAAAAGATTCGTAGCAGTGTCCAGTGACAACTGACTTCTGGTTTGGAGAATCATAACTAGTAAAAATTTAAGTAAATGGACGTGATATTAATGTCTTAGGGTATGATTTGTTCATCTTAGCTTAATTTTCTGTAGGCAGCTATTGTTTACAGAGGCTACAAAAGCAATAAAAATTTGTCTTAAATAATAATATATCATAACAAAGAATAATTTCAGTTTAAATTTATTTAATTTAAAAGCTCAAGTATTTTGTTTAACTAATATTTCGATTTTTTTAACAAAAAGAAGGATCGTATAGCAAATAAGTGTTAAAAATGAGTCAAAACAATTTGATGGGGTGGTCCCCCCAAACTTGGGTACCAGTGGATAGTGGAAGGTGCCCTTTAAATCGGAACACAGAAAGGTTTTTACATCTGTTGGCAGAAATAGGCACCCCCTCCACCGGTATGGATCCTTCAATTGTGCCCATATGCCTTATTGTTTATGTCTTATCATAAACTGTACAATATTATACTGACGCATGCATGTTGCAAATGAATTTATCCGTATTAAATTCCTAGTACGGTAATTTAGTAAGTAAACAACTTCATCTATTGTAAACTTGGTTTCAAAGGAACCCAGTGGCTTTAGGAATTATCCTTTTGGGGTTTTTATTGAATGTTGGGAATAATTGAGGGAAAAGGGATATTAATCTTTTTTTTTGGAGTTCAAGATATCATCACCCCTCGACCTGTCCCGGAAACCCGAATTAACGTTTAAATTAAGAAAAGGAACACAAATGGGTTGTTCTAAATGTACATTAATCTCCTAAATACGAAAAAAACTATTATAATACTTTAATAAGCAAGTCTAGATATAATTGACTTGCATTAAAACAGTTCTACCCAGTCTCTTAACAGCGTTGTAACTGGTTGAAGCAAAATTGTTATTAACAATTATGTTAACCCACTGGACACTAATAATGTTAACGCGTTTAGCATTTCCAAGCCTAATTTGTAATTACAATTATCATGGCGTGATTATGAAAAGGCCTTACAGCGATTTGCTTTTTTAGGGTGGCCGCCGCCCAACGTAGGAATGATTTAGAGGACTAAAGAGCACTTTTTCTTTGGAAACCGTTTTCAAATATTATTTTAAAATATGTTTTGTTAATTTTAATTAAAATAGTTAAATAATTATTTTTAACATTTTTTTAATAACAGAATATTTATCAATTCATTAGTTATGGATAAAGGATGAAAATATGGTTTTTGAGCATAGATTATTTTGGTAATACTTATCACAAAGTAATTGGAAAATTTATTTTATAAAGTAATATTTATAACAAAATTTGTTTATTTTTCAAACATTAAATTAATTTTCGACTTTTGTCTTTCCAACATCCCAATCCAGTTGGGGTTTGTATCTCAATGTTTTCGGAAAAATTGTCAGGTTGATTTTTGTTGAGTATCTTTCTATTTTACGAATTTCAACCCTCAGCGGCAAAAGTCTTATGTTGTCTTGTGGCTTTGTAGTTTTTTATATCTCTGGGTTTCTTTTGAAATTTTTTGAAAAAATTGTAATTAAAGACAACCATATAACAATGGATTTTTAATAACGGTTAATAAAAGAAAACTTTCTTTTTTCCGCTTAATAATATATGTTATTATTATTAATTAAAAGTCTAAACAATGTTTTTATAAAAATTCTTTCAATTAGGTATATTAAATCAAAACAGACCTGCAAACCTTTCAAGTGGTTGAAATAATAAAGTTACGAAGAAAACTTCCTTTTCGATTCCCCAAAACCATCAATCATGGGAAAAAATGAATAAACATAACAACCCAGGTTTTCAAATAAAGTTTCTTTTGTCAGCTAGCTTGTTTAAAAGTTTAAATGGTAACGAAGATTATGTCTTTGAATTAAAAACGCTGGGAAACCTTTTGAAAATCCAGTAATGCAATTTATAATTATGCAAAGTTATTATAAATCTTAGCCTTTTAAATGATAATTTCTTCCTTCCTTTTTATAGAGCTCTCAACGATTTATTTTCTTTGGGTCTCAAAGAAATAAATCGGTTTATCAACGAAAACTTATATTTAAAAAGGCCCGCAATGCCTTTAAATTAAAAATGTCAACCTTAAATGTAGGGAATCAAAAAACCTTAAAATTCTACTAATAAAATTTTTAAAAGGTTTTTAAATACTGGGAACCTGGATAAATGGGCCGCGCTAATATAAGGAAATAAAATGCAAATTACATTTCAATTTTATTAGGTATTTGTAAATCTTCTTTATAAAGAAACGCAATCAGTGCGAATCCTGCTGTCACCATGCAGCGAATGGTCACCAAATGGTGCGGAAAGTTTTAATGCCAGCGGTTAACTGGAACATCGCCCAGTGGCCATTCATGGGAAAACTTTTATGTTTGTGTTTTTAAAGTCGGCTTTGCTAATTCAAATTGTTAACATTCTACGACCATTTTTTGAATAAATTGTAGTAAATATATTGTACTTCGGTAGCGGTTATCTTAATTTGATTTTGAACGGTTTAAGTTTAGGGACAAAATCCAAAAAATGACCAACTTCAAACTGTATTTAATCATTTTGTGTAATATGAGCGGGTACCAACGTGCCTCTAAAAGCTTCCCGATTTCATGCATTTCTTATCTCTCACGGATTAATTTAATCAAAACATCATGTAAAAACGTTTAAACCTAATGGAGTTTTTTTAAATCTTAACTTTTTTATATAAATATATATTCTATTAGTTTAAATGAGCTTTGAACTTGCCTAATTAGGATTTTTAACAATGTTTTAATTAAAATGTTTTATGGGCTATTTCTTTAATATACCGCTCCGGGAGTTTATTTTGACCATTTTTGTCGTCCATTTAAAATTATGTTTATCTTTTGCTCTTTGCTAACCCGTGGCCTTTGTTTTTAAATATGTTTTTAGTTTATTGGTAATTCGCCCCTTCGTAGCCCAGTGGATGCGCGTGCTTTGAAACTGGAGGTTGGGGTTCGTTCCTCTGACAAACTGATTTTTGTTTGGAAGGGAAAATTGGGCCGTCCCCTGTAATAAGAAGATCCATGTGGTGGATGGATGAAAAATCGGTCCACCCACCAATCCGCAACCCGCGTGGTGGGATACGGTCTAATAATTGGATTAGAGGAAGTTTAAAGGGCCGCGTGGATACCGGCTATTAAGTTTATCTTTTTTTTAGTCAAATTTTTGTGTAAATTTTAAATTTAAATTTAAAATAATTGGTAAGGACTTTCCTCGAAAATGATAAAGCCAAAATGTAAATAAAAGGGTTAAAATTTTTAAAAGTAATAGCCGGGGAGTGTTTTTAACATTTATACCATTTTTTATTTTATGTTTTCAAAACCAAACAAATTAAATGGGAAAATTTCGGTCTATCCGTAAAGGTGGTTTATGAAGAAAAAAATTTCTAACCAAGGGAAAATTATAAATTGTTTAAATAATAATGATATTTGTTTTTTTGAACCAAAAAGTTTTCCACCCTGTGGCCATAGATTCCCATCTTTATAACCAAATCTTTGTTGAGGCCTTAGGGAAAAATTTTTGTTAATGTTTTTGGCCGACAAAAAATTATAAAACATGTAAAAAGTCAAATCCTATTAACCCTTTTAACC
>JAGSMT010001286.1:0-14539 GCA_029286875.1 Lamproptera curius | reverse complement strand
ATATTTAGAAACAGTTAAGTTACCAGTTAGAAATATTTCAAACATATTGTTAATTCCAACAGGATTTAGCAACAGCTGGATAACTAGCTTGCAGAACTGGTAATTAGATTTTATAGGGTAGCGATATAAATATGTCACTGGTGACATATTTATATCGTATTAAGTCACAAGTGAATAAAAAAGTAACACTCAACTCGCTTACGAAATACTATCAGCAATAGTTTGTAAGAAAATAAAAGATAATGGATTATACAAAAAGTAAGTTTCTGTACCTGAACTCCGTTTTTAACTCTTATTGAGAAAGGAACACTTTAACTAAATACGCCGGGATGTCATAATTTTAAGAAAAAAAACAATAAAATTATTTCAATATTTTTTTAATAGTTCAATTTTATGTGAGCATGCAGACAGGGCTAAAATGTTTATAATTTTACTTTTTGATCGTTACGTTTATGTACTCTTAACACGTTCACTATTTCTATGTTACTAATATACAATAGGATCACTTGCTACTTAACTTCCATTTCCTTCACATAAAATATAACAAACGATGAATTGGTGATAATCACTAGAAAATAAGTAAAAAAATACCTCCACGACCTATACAAGCTATGATTACATTTAAAAAAATTATGAACTCATAACACAATGTGATTGTAAGTTACATTAAAATAATGCGTGGCCTAACGAGTAATATATCTAGTGTTAACGCTTTTGGTTCTATTAATGTTAACCAATAATTCAATTGGATTTTTTTCTTCGGATTAAATTTAACAAATAATTCTGTATGCACGGTAAACTATGATAAACATAAGCCGTAGCCTTTTATCTAGTATTTAAAGGATGGAATGGACTAAAATATATTTTTTAAATACTAAACTTGTTTAAAGCCGAATCATATTTGTTGTTTAATTTTAATGGTAACCTTTAATAAGAACACGACTGCAGTAAACAACAAATATTTGAAAAAAGAGAAAGAGAAACCCTGCTACGCGTTGCTGCGGCTAGGTTTTACTTATTTTACATTGTAATAAACAATTCAAGGGCTTAAGATAAACGGAAAGAAAATATCAGTCATGAAGACCACCATGTTTTATTAGAAAAATGATATACCTGAATACAACTAAAAATAGCAGTAGTATAAAAATCGACTGAAGACGATTAATCAAAAATATTCCTTCTGAAAAAAATTTGCCAAATTCTACACAAAAAATGTCGTTTTAAAAAAATATATAGTTTATTTAATTTTTACTTTTCTATTAAAAATTTTATTATTTGAATAGATATGGAGCCCAAAAACATAATTTTAATGTTTTAGTTCCATGGTTGTTAAAAAACAAATAACAAAAGTTGATTACATTTGTCGCAAGCGTAAGGAAACAACTATTGTAAGAAATAATTCATAACGAATAAAGTACCTTCAAGCGTATCCGCCGTTGAATATGTCATAAAAATATTTCCTTTATATAGGATACGACATCAGTTTTATTAATTTTGCTTAGTAAAAATTCATTTCCAATTTTTACATTTAATGTTGTTGGCGCGTGTTAGGACGCTGCTTATATTATTATATTATTCATTACTTTTTTTTAATTGATGGCCTGGTATAAAATAACGGTGTTATGATATTGCATTTTGTTTTTAACAGTAGATAAAAATTATTATAAAATTAACTGACCAAAATTAATAAATTTTTAGCAATTACTTTTTATTGTACCAATTCTCCTATTACCAACGAAAAGTTTATAAAATAAACCACGCCATCTATTGACACACACAACTTAATCAATAGATATCGCCAACTGTCACAATCGTTTTGTAGCAAACATTTTGCATGAAATAATAATAGAAAAATAAATTGTTATAAAACTTTATTGCGATTATAAATTGGAAAAACATTGGAGAGCGCAACAAAGAAAATCCATGATGAAATAAATCTCTTAAAGTGTTCAAGCAAAATAGATAATAGATTACTTCTTTGCTTTTCTCTTGCACAATTACATTTTCATAGCGACTTTACATCTCCCTTGCTGCATTGTACGCTGAAATTTGTATTCGCAATGAAACACAGTAGCGTCGGATGCCCTGAAGCCTACTCCTTTTAAAAGACAGCATAAAAACAGCACTACACCAGCAGAAAAGAAAGCAGCACATTTGATAGGAGCTGTTAAGAAACGAACTTGCTTTTGGTATAACTTTAAAAAAGTATAAGTTTGACAACTCCATTAGTCAATGTATTTTGTCTATTAAACTATTTCCATTTATTGTATCATTGTTCGATATAAATAATTTATTAAGAATCTCATATGAGAGATATACTTGACGTTTTTAGATTAAAAGAGAAAAGAAAAATCGACTACGTCAAAGTTTTTGCTCTGGACAGATTTTCATTTTCGAACGTCGAGTTTTTTAATAATTAATAATTCTTATACACGTAACCAGATTTTAGAACAACAAAAATCTAATATTCTTGTGTCTACAACGAACACGATTTTTTATATTAATTATTTATTTACAATACCAAACAAATAGCCAGCATATTTTTTCTTAAGACGTAATATTTCCATCATTTCGTAAGGTAAAGTAAGTGATCACAATCCAAGAGAATAATAATATTTTGAAGGTCTGTCATAAAATTATTAGGATATCTAATTAAATAGGTGACACACGGTATCCGAAAAAACACAGCCGTAGCAGAGTCCTTCGACTTACAAAAATACAATCAGTAAGCAAATAGCAATACAAGTGATGCTTCTACTGCTAAAAAAAATTAAATTAAAATAAAGCGATTTGGACGTATAATCCAATAACGTTTTATTTTTGACATGATACACGTACATAAACTTATGCGTAGCTTGTCTGTGTAAATAATGTGCTTCAAATTTGTTACAAAAAAAAAATAAAAACACCTTCAAGTCACTGTGTGAGTGATTGCATCGTTTCAAAGGGTATTACTTGCAGACTGTAGGCGTAATCTACACGTCAGTTCAAAAGAGACTACATAAGATTTAATAAAAATATTTTTACACTTGAATTTGCTTTTGGCTTGTCGATTCAAATTTTTATACAATGTTCCTAAAGTATTTTTAAGTGTAATAGACAACGTGTATGAATACAACATGTATGAAAGATGTATGCAGTTGTACGGATAAACAAAATATTTAAAAAGGTGAATTAAGTAATATTTACAATACGATACTTTTTGGCAGGTTAATCTGTTCTTACGTTCTACGTTATTCAAGACGTTAAACGCAATTTTTTTCATTCAGGATACTTTAGCTGGACGGCAAAGTTTTATTTTTATGAATTGACAATAGTTTAGATACTTGCAATACAGATGGCAAATTTGGTAACTAATTATGTACAAAGTTGGATATCCACAGTCTTTTCTTGCCATAAATCATAACTGGATGAATCAAGTCCTAAGATCTATTGCTGTCTAAAATGTATAAAACTCACATCGCTCCCAGCTTCATTGTGTAATATATTTCATTCGGAGATAGACATTTTCAGATTAATATTTCCTTTTCAAGGTAATGTCAAATGTAATACAATACAAATAAAAATGTCGTGTATCTCATTATATTATTTATATACCTTGTTACAATTTAATAAAAATTAACAAAAATCAATTTTGCTATGTATTTATTTTTTCTGCATAACTTAAATATATTTTTTTACATAGCTATAAAAATATTGTAACATTTTTCATCCTTGCTTCACTCATGACGACCTGTGTGACGTAGTGGTTAGTGACACTGAGTGTTTCGCCAGAGGGTGTGGGTTCTATTCCTAATACGGGAATAATATTGTGATGAAACATTGGCAATACTAGAATCACCAACGCTGCTCCTACCGTCTCGTTTATTTAAGTATTGCCAATGTCCACGTCAGTGACCACTTTCCATCATACTATATTTACTCATACCAAAAAGAGTCACGTGTCTCAATGTATTTCAGTTTTTTGTACAAATTATATTTATTATGATTTAACCATAACTATTACCTGATAACCCTTTTTATTATTTATTGGCAAAATTTCTTGAAACAGCTTACGCTCTACTACAATGACTCATCCACCTATGTGCTAAAATCTTGTGTAAACTCCTGTACCTACCAAATTACAGCAAAATAAAGATCAATCACCAATCATTGAGCGAAGTCAAAACACAAGTCAATTATATCTTTATTTAATTTATTAAACTTTATGCACAAATATGTTTTATATATGTATGATTGATAACATCAAAAACGAGATAATATATCAAAAGCATTATCTAGAAGTTATCAATTTTTTATTCAATATCACACAAAATTGGACGGCATATTGATGTCAAGACAGACAAGTGAGATATCCAATGAAAGGTGAAAGCCTAATAATTACAAAAACTATGACCAATGTCAAGGAAAATGATTCGAGGTTGAGTCCAATTTAAACGCATCCTAGTTTCATATCACTGTGTACTCAGTTACTTTCTTTTATTAAAATAAATAAATTTGCTTCAAAAATTACGAAGTTTATTCGTAAAACAGAAAATAAAAAGTTCGCTGGCAAATTGTTTGCTATAAAATGTTTCGTAAACTCGGATCCTAGAGGTGTACTTTAAAAATATTGTGGAATCGTGAGAGCGCTTTTAAAAACCTTTAAAACTTTCATTATAACAAACAAAATAGGTTACTCGTGACTACAGAGGATTTAAAAGGTTGTCGCTAGTAAATGTTTTATTATGAGATTCATATGAAAAATAAAATAGTTATATATGTTTTTGTTTATTAGACTTTAATTTTTCGCTTTAATAATTAAAGTGATGAATTGAGTAGGACGTTTACCTGGTAGTAAGTGATACCAGCCCTGTCCATAAGAAAAGCAGCGTAAGACGCCACAAGCCAACTCACCGCCCTGAGACATGAGATGCTACATCTCGTTTATCCAATACGCTATTAACGGTGCCTATCAACCTGGAAGACAGCAGTTTTTACACACTGCTGATTAGCATCAGAAAGTGCCACGGAGATACTACCCCAGACGGTTCCTTGTAAAAGGGACCTACCTCCTCTACAAATATTTTCAAATCCAATCTCAAAAAAATTACGCCTAACATTTTCAGACAGAGACAAGTATAGTCGCTACCTTTCTCGGCATACCAGGATTAGTGATAATATACTACCCCTCTACGGATTTTATTTTCGATCGAAAATCCTTTTTTTTGCATTGTCTTCAAAACAATTCACAATAAAGAAAAAACTTCAATCAGTACGGCTAAACAAATATATTGCCGCAATATTAATTAAAGGTAAACGTAATGAGTGGGAATATGAAGTCATTCCAATCGCATGGCCGGAAAGCAAAACATGGGCCCAATTAATATGAATGCCTGAATAAACACAAATGATCAAAGCCGACTGCTCATCGGAGGATCTTTAGAAAAAGGCGGTGAAATACACGTGCTTGGGTCTTTTCACAAATGAATAACGTTGTACAGGGATGTTTTAAAATAGGGGAAAACATAATAAAAAGAGATAAATATCATTATTTCATGTGATTAAGTCAGTTTTGCGAAACTTTATAAACGTGCGATACAAAGTAGCGATTTTAAAAGATCTTTATGATAAAAGCACTTAAGAACTTGTTTGACCTAATTTAATTATGGTATTAGCGTGTTTCTATTAATAGTATTCACCGCCAAGGCGAAACCATTTTATTTCTTATATATGTACTATACATCACTTTATCAACTTTACAACCATACCGATATGGCGTATTAAACGATGGAATATTCCTGGTAACATAAATATACAATGAAAATTAAAATTTATATAATATTAAGAGTGCTGTTACCTGTTGAGATAAGCACTTCAATTGCTATGAGTAAGTAAATCAAAAGGAACATTACGTAATCGTCTCATTAACATTTAGTACTTAATATTTCAAATAACTATATGCAGGCTATTTTTAACTTAGTCAGCGCACTATAGACAAAGCTACCTCTAGAGACTCGACAATTATGCTTTACTCTAGTCGATTAAATTTTTATTATGATTATGATAATACTTTTACGATATTTCTTTTAATATGATAAAATGTAACGTTACTAATGATAGCAAACTCACTATTATATAATATTAACTCACTAAATAACTCAGCTAAATTCAGCTGGGCCCAAACAGCACGTAGCGCTTTCACGTAGAATTAGTGAGTTCAACAAAACAAGACACAATAATTGGAACGTGAGTGCTTTGGAGGTTAATGTAATAGATCTTCTAATATTAATATGTACTGTTAAAATAGCTTTCTAACCTAGAATACCTAGGCAAATATTTGAAGGTAAATTCAATCAATTTTAATTCATCCAGATTCACTTAATTTTTTTTACGCACAGCTACTGGCATCTGACCTCAACAATCCAAAGAGAAAACTGAATTTTGTGGATCAATTACTTGTCAGTAAATTTGACGGCTCTAAGATGCTATAACAGCTGCCAAAGATGATTTTGGTGATGCGAGGATCACTTTTCAAACACACCAAATTGTCTAAGAAGTAAAATGATTGACCCATAATTTCTAAGCTAAACACAAAACATCGTTGTTATCGAGCGTGACTGTGACCCGGTCCGGTTAAAAAAGCAAGGACCAATATCGCCAGGCTACGTAGGTGGTTTTTATTATAAACTCGAATATCCGGCCCTCAGTTATTATTTATTTATTCATTTAATTCATCATCAAAGGCCTTTGCGTCTTTACAGACAATTTAAGCATATGTCTGATTAGAGGAACACCTCTTTTCGTGGCTATATAGGCCAATTTGGGGGCCACATTGTCTTCTACACCAGCGTCAGGAGAAATGTGAATTAGGCAGCGTGGTGGTGCCGGTGTGTCTCTTCTGTCTCCTATCCGCCAGTAGTTTAAACCAGGCTGTATCGTGGTGAGCTCGACCCTCCTTCACACTCTTACGCCATCCAATCCTATCCTCTGCGTATGTGGTTTTAGTAAATTTATGTCATTATAAATGTTGATTTGTCTTAATATTATAACTATTTGCATTTGCTATTTAAAAAAAAACACTAACCTAATATTACGTACTTCATATCTATATTCTATCCATAAAACCCGCTTTTCTTCATAATTTGGGTACATATCCGGATTATCTGGATTTTCGCTTATTCAAATTCCTAACGATAACAATTAGTCGGGATAATCAAGTTACAGATAGAGCACTATATCTAAAAAATTGTAAGAAAAAGAAAAGCATTTATAAACACCTGTATTTCTGTTAGTAAAAATGTCTTTTATATATATTTGAGGGTGAAATAGCTAACTATTCGCTAATTTTCCCTTAAATATTCTTTAATTTTGAATAGCAATTTTCGCAAGGCGCCTGATTTAGTTGATAACAGGGATGATCAATTCGAATCATAAAAAATAAAAATGATTTTGTAAAACATTGTGACACACATAATGTAAATACTAGGAATAAGCATAATTATGTTCTTCCAAAAACTAGGCTCCGAAGAACAATGAAATCTTTCATGGGACAATGTATACTCTTCTACAATAAAATACCAGAAAACTTCAGCTTTTGTCTGTAAATAAATTTAAAAAAGTTATAAAGGAACGTTTGTGTGTTAGAGGATATTATTGTTGTAATGACTACTTGATAGATAACACACCCTGGTAATAAACTGTTCGCTCCAGGCTATTTCAAAGTAATAAAATGTAAGGTTTTATGTAAAAGTTTTGTAAAATTTATTGAAGAAAAAGGAAAAAGAAAAAGTCACGCTGAGTTTCTTACGCCGGTTCTTCTCAGGTCAGAGGCTTCCATTTCCGAACCGGTGGTAGATTATATGACAATCAATAAGAAAGTGTAATGCTTCCGACTTTGAAACCAGCTTGCTGAACGACAGCCATCGCAACTGCCAACCAGTGCCCGGGTGCATTGTCGTAAACTCCATTGAGGTTTTCTCCATTATTTTTTAATCGTATTGACATACCTCAACTTGGGAATTAAAGCTGGATAATATTTATTTTGGTCCCACGTGCCGTCGTGATACCTTTGATAAAAGTTCCACGTTCCAAGGAATCAATGTACAATATCCCTCGTCTGAAAATATTAAGGCCATGACCTTGCCAGTCGATGCCAATGTACGAAACTTCTTCAGGAATGGTTCGAGTAATTGTTGTACTTAGGTCTATCACACTTGAAGTACTATAACATCTTTGTTGCTATACCGTTATTGAATTCAAATTCAACAGCCATTAACTGCACAAGAAAATGAAGTACCCCGTACCTTCATAGATAATCGTTAGTACTGTTGTAAACCTGCATAAAAGGCTTTTAAAAGTATTTTTTTTATTATCTATATACCCTGAAAGCGTTAGGTTTTAAGAGTAGGTACAATTCAGGCTTCTTGGTGCTTGCTTTACATTGAGAAGAAGGCGAACCTGTAGTCGAATTCTAGATTAAAATAGATTTATTTACTGGTAAACGAAATAAAAGAAAATTTAAACCAAAACTATAAAATTTCTTTTTATTGTTAATTGGAAATTGCTCGTAATGTTACAAGTACGGAGAGGTACTTTTATGATACTGCTATAAATTCATTTCAAATGTAATCTTAATCGCCTACTGCGTTGAGTTTCAAAATAAACTTCTTTTATTACTGCGGATGCGTATGAATTTTGTCCATTTATTGGATCCATTATAGTCTTAATAAATACTCTGTTATTGCCTTAAATGGCAATATAAAAATAGTTCGTTATCAACAACGAAAACATTACTTTATAAATCACTAAAAGCAATGAAATTGGTTTATTATGAATAAATATTATGTTTTTTATATATTCTCCTATTATCAATATATCAGAAATAATTACGGCTTATTCATTGCTATTACTTTAAACGCAAGGAATAAATCATTTTCTCTTAATCACCCAATGGTTGACTGGTAGAAGAATGCCTTCGGCATTAAGTCCGCCATTGGACTGTTCTTTGTACATAAAGTATAAAATAAATAAATAGATAAATCATAGGTTTATTACCAAAAAATCTATAGTAAACTAATATTTTGTGAATGCAGGTAAAACTTCAGTTTTTAGTCACTATGCGACGTTTTTACAATGAAAACGCCGGACTATTTCACTTGACGCTAATAAGTGGTTCGTTTATATTTATTTATTTTATGTATTATTACTCTCAGTATAATATGAATCTTACAGAATATAGCCTTATTATATGAAAACTTTGGACATTACTTGTTTAAGTGCCTATTAAAAAACCAGTCACTTATTTCGTCCCTTAGTCTACCAAGTAATTTGAAGAAATACTAATATTTTAACCTAATATAAGAATAATAGAAAAGATTAATTGCAGGCATTTCAGAAACGCTCTATTTATTTATCTCTATTTTAGATTTCCCTCTAAACGAATTAGCCAATGCCATTTCAACCGACATAATTCAAGCCTGCGTGACACAGGGCAGATTATTTTCAGGTTAACATAGATATTGGTCCAATAAAAAAGAGTAATAGCGCAAAGTTTTAACCCTTTACAAATTATTGAAATTCTATTTAAATACATATAAATACAAAAGTCCTTAATCTTAAAGTATTTTTGTAACAGGATGGAAATGACTGTAATTTTTTTAATGGCTTTTTTTTCACTACCTAATATGTTCCTAGTTATTTTTGGTAAACTAAAAAGATGCGCTAGTGTAATTTTATCCATAACTGTAAGTACTTGTGGTAATGGCGAACGCAAAATGGCCTAGTGGTAATGGCGAACGCTTTACAAACCGAAACCGATTATCCAATTTTCAAGACCATCTTTGGCAGTTGTTATAAGATGTGAGCGCCTATAAATTAACTGATAGTTAAATTATCCATCGTTCCTTTCGGGTGGCAGAGAGTAAAAGTATTATTCTTTTGTTTTATTTTTCTATGTAAAAGTACAATTTTTAACACAAACGAAGCAAAGCAAAGGATATTAATATTATATAACTTTTGTGACGTTCACTTTTCGTAGAAGTAGTGTAAATAATGAGGCTTCGGAAATGTTCAGGATCGTTTCATAGACCTAAACAAAAAAGAAACTGCGAAATATTTTTGATTTGCCACCTAAACGACGTGCCAAGTATTTCTTTTATAATTAAAATTATAACAATACAATGAATTTACTGCACTTAAAAATTTTGGTTAAACGAACATCGCATATCTATTTAATTCTAAAGGATTAGTTTTAAGTTAATTATACTATTGACTTGCTAAATTACTATATCTCCAAATAAAAAGAGTTATTTTTTATATATTAACACGTGGATAAAATCGTGGGCAACTGCTAGTATTTAAAATACTAACATTAATATTGTTGCGTAATTCTTTTAAAAGTTAAATATATTAGGCATTTCAATTAAAAATACTCATAAATTTAATCTTTAGCCTTATTACTCACGTGTATTCACTCGTATACTTTCCATATAGCTGCAAGCAGAAAAAATGGCAGATAATCAAGTTCTCCGCATGATTTTTGGGGATATTAAAAAGTGAAAGTGTCTTTTGAACATATTTGTAATAGAATTATTCACTTTTATATCCAGATATATCTCGAATAAATATAGCAATATGTTACAGAAATAGAGCCGTTACTCTAGCAATTTCGTCCAACAAATGACGTAATTGCTTCCGACATCGCCGCTACCTCTTCCGGCCTCCGTGGGTCCACTCGAATCGAAGGTAAGCTGTACCATTAATCAAAAGCTCTGACCTGGCGTAGAAAATCTTTATCACACTTTTAGTTGAGTTGTCAACTTGGTAACATATAACATGGAATTATAAATTCGATATAAAATCGAACTTAAGATGACGCATGATTACTATATTTCTATAAATTAATTTACTATTAACAGTCTATCCACAGATCTGCCAGGCATATTTATAGATTTTTTTTATTTTAAGGGAAGGCAAATGAGCAGGTGGCTCACCTGAATGTTAGTGGTTTACGCTGTGTTTACATCGCGACATCAGAGGAGCTGCAAATGCCTTGCCAACCTTTTAGGGAGGTGTAGATTCTTTTCTTGAACTGAGTGCCCTGAGTCACATCCGTCCGGGCCAACCGCTTTGGACAAGTCCTTTCAGAGCGCATCACGTGCATGGCAAAGCAGTGGCGAGTAAAGCAACGTTAGCTATGTTGCCTATGTTACTGAAAGAACAATATAGTTTTGTATTAGTAAAATAATATGTTGGCTAATTTTCTTTAACGTTTGAAACACATAATTAAAATCAGGGTGGAAGAAAATACTTTGCTGTAGAGATATTTAACAACTTGTACGACTAAGATTCCAGTCGCATTTTAAATGAGGTAAAATTAATAATGGCATATTTTCCCTAGACATCCTCTACACTTTGACTTTACTGGAAAAACAATCCTATTGTTCTTATTTAAATTAATTAATAAGACCTTGGTATCATCATCATAAGCTTCTGTTAGTCCACTGCTGGACATAGACCTCCCCTAATGCACGCTCTCCCGATTAGAGGGTTTTTCAAAACAAAAAGTTAGTCAAACCTTGGTAATCGGAAACGATCCAGTTTTATTAGATAGCATAGAATTGTTTTTTCATTAATTACGGTAAGAGTTACTCTAAATCATGTTGTATTATTTTAGGTCTATAAATGTAGTTTCAAATACTTTTTATATTTTTCCACTAATATTTATTTTCTCTATCATAGTAAATAGATTCTAGACTAATAGGGAGCGAACTATCCGATATCAAAAATTATCATTTCTAAAAGACATAGTAACTAACATTATAAAGAGTAAAGATTTATATTTTTGTGATGAATAATCTCAAAAACCTTTCACCATTAGAAAGCTACCGCCACGTTGAGTAACACAGGAAAAATGAAAAAATAAATATGTTCTTTTAATCTTCTGTTCGAGTCATAAACATGCAAAGAGGGTGCAATACTAAGATATCTAATTCACTCTTCTTGCTCGTAACTCGCTAGAATTGAAAGCTCATTTAGTAAAGCTTTATTATCAAATACAACTACGATATACTGAAATAGTAGAATTTGTATCGAAGTGTTAATAATCCACTATATACTCGTACCGAAGAACGGATTTGGATTTTTTTTAAAGGTTAAATGTTTTTTTTATAAGTTTTAGTATCCATTCATTTAAAAATATTTTTTTAAATCTTGTGCCTTATCAAAAAAGATCAAAGTCTTAAAATATGGAAAATTCGGCACAAAATAGTAACCAAAAACTACGACTTTAAAAAAAACTGCAAAATTTTGATTTTAAAGGACTTTGTTTTAAATATTCCTGTGGTGAAAAATCCGATAGATATTCAGATACTCCTAATCTAGCCTTATACTTGTATTTCACACAAACAAATTCTCAGGCAGAACTGTGGTGAAGTTCTTTTTCCTTCAAACAAATTTAATAATCATGCTGAGTCCATCTTCAAAGGAAGGTTTTAATGTGCTGGTTTTCAAAATAAGTTTCAACGATTGGGTTTAAACAATTTTTCTTAAATCTCTACATGTCCTCTATTATAATTACTTTCGCTAGGTTTATACCATTTGTTGCCAATAACATTATATTATTTAATTGTGAAATGTTTTATATTATGCCTCACTTATCCATTAATTTAAGGCAAATGTTGTATTTTATTGATTGAATTCAACAAATGAGAACGTTACCCATAAATGAGCATTTCATATAGCTTGTTTGTAATGCAGTAGGTATGGTAAAGTGTTTAACCATCGAACATAAAAAAACATAAAAATGATTTTTTTTTCTTAAGAGTGATAAAATAGTCAAAATAAATCTGCTTATATGGTGCCTTTGTAAACAAAATTTAAGCCATTTTTCGTTGTATAAGTATTTTAATTATTTTAAGATTATAATTTTGACATTGGAAGTGGTTAGACCAAAAGATAATTTTCCGCCCTCATAAAGTTTTTTGTTGAATCATGCGGCTGACGCAAGGGTCGCAAGTTAATACGATCGAGTCCATAAATCTATCATAAAAGAGTCCATGAATGTTATTTATGTATAAATTTTATATGCAAAAACAAACGCGCTCATGTAATATATTTTTAGCAAAATAGCTCGTTACTTGCAAATTATTCATTATCTTATTTTATAATACGTTGTCATTTATATTATTTCAGTTTATATACTCAGTAAAATTATACAAAATATATGTGTGTGTACACGCGTATGGAGTTATACTTCTTTGGCGTAATAATTAAAAAATCCTCTTTAAAGTTTGGTCTTTTACCTTATTGTTGGTTTGTTGAAACAACGAAGAATAATAAAAATATTTTAATGCATTGAAAGTTTTATTATAATGTCTTAAAATTTTATTATCATCTAGTTCAATGAGGATTACTTTAATATTACAAAGAAAAGCTAAAATGTTAACTATAGCTTACTTCAGGGTGTCGCATCGCATCGTCGTGTACGCATCATAAAAATTCACTCTGAAAATCTTTCCCGAACGCTCAAAAAAAAGCATAACTTGTTATAAACTTTCAAAATTAAAATTAAAATACCCTATCTTTATCATAGATAGTTTATAATATTAAAGGTTCATAATATAAAAAATAAGGTTACCTGTTGTTGTACATCTTCCTCAAAATTTCTTCCAGTTTAATACATTATTTATTACGGCTCCACAAATTAATCGTAGCACATATAATTTTTATGCAATAACACGGTGCTATCAATGCTAAATAAAATACTGATTTAATATTGACTTAAGGCAGTGATGAACAATTTCAAGTAATTTAAAATAAAAATTGATCAAAAAAGATTTTATAAAAATTTCTAAATATAAACCGAAATCTAATGTTTCTGTACCTCACGGTGCGTAATTATCGTGTGTCTATCATGTTTGAACGTAACATGCGAATTTACTCTCGGACTCATGGCAAAATATATCGCTGTCATTGTTAATAACTGGTTTTTTTTATATATCGCACGACTGAAATGAGTACATTTTGAATTTAACTATAAAACTTCGCCTCCGTAGACTAGTGGTAAGGGCGCGTGCTTTAGAAACCGGCGGTCGTTGGTTCCAATCCTACGGGGACTCAACATAGTTTTGATTGTTCAATAGGGCAATTTGACTGATCGCCCAATTGTCTGAAAAGAAAGATGATCCATGCGTCCGATGGGCAAGTACAAAGTCGATCCAGCGCCTTATGTTCTCTCGGTAGTGTCGGTTATCCGACCCATCGGGCTTGAGAGTATAAAAAAGGAACAGGAAGTGCGCTTAGTTACGCAAAGGAGTTCCGAAATCGTGCATTTAAAACGTTCTATAATAAATATTGGGCATGCTCAAAAATATAGTAAGTTATTATGGAGAAACAAGAAACAACAAAAAGAAAGTTAAGGTGATCCATAACTAATTAAACTTTCTTTTCTGTTCCGCCAGCTTTTTACTGTATGGACGCTATTTGGAAGGTGGTACGTCTTAAATTTTACGAGAACTCGACTGATAAAAAATATTAGGGGCCTTTATTTTTGCAGCAA
>JAGSMT010001285.1:0-22763 GCA_029286875.1 Lamproptera curius | reverse complement strand
GGCCAAGTCGTACCGGCCAACCGTATAAAGCACGGCTTTTGGGCCACGCGATTTGAGTTGAGGACGCCCCCTGATCTAGTGAAATGTCGAGAACGGTTGGTCGAAAAACGGCCAACCGTCGGAATATCACTGGACAAGAGGGCGCCTCATAATGCCTGGGGCCGGCCTCGGATGCAGGCTGGCAGAGATTAAATGCCCGGTGAACCTGAGGGACTTAGGGGATAGTTATCTTCAAGATAGATAAGTGCGCGGCCAGGTTCGGTTGGAGAGGAATATGGAGAGGACTAAGGAAAGGATGGTGCAAGGGCTAACGGTGGCCCAACTTTAAACCTGCTTTTTAACCCCTTCTGGTAGAGCTTGGAAGGGGTATTTTGCAGGTTTCCGGGACGACATTGTTCGGGATTTCCGGGATCGGGAGGGAGAGGGTCCAGGAAGAGGAAACGGGGTTCCTCGCACGTGTGCAGGAACTGGGTGGAGAAAAATAACCAAAATTTGCGCCAACAAAGACCAAGGCAATGCTCCCAAAAGGGAAGCAAAGGCAACACCTTTTTCCTGCGTATGGGCGGGGAATATCCGAAATGGTCCAAGATAAAGGTTCTGGGCCTTTTCAAAGACAACAAGCCAACCAAAGCCATTTAAGAAGTCTGTTGTGGGCCAGAACATCTAAAGCAAAGTAAGAGGGCCAAAACCACCGGGGCCTGAACCCGAGATCACCAAGGGCAACCCACACCGTTCGTAGAGCCGGTCGTCTTGTGGGCGAGCGCCTCCCCCAGCGGACCAATAAGGTCCAGGTCCGGCGGGCACCTTAATATGGTAACGGGCTTCGTGCAGAAAAATTATTAGGCATTATCGGACGGTATCGCCGGGAACCCGGCCCTTTTTGGTTTGCTGGGATACTTTCCTTTTAGACTGGAAGGGCCACCTTTACGAGGAAAGAGGGCTCCCCAGCGAGTGGAGGAGACTGGGAACTTGGAGCGTCCTGGCCCTAACACCAAATTGCCCAACCTGAGAGGCTGGAAGGGTAGAGTCTGTCTGGGGGGTGGTGGAAGAAGTTCCCAAGAAAGCTCCACCCATAAATATCTTCACGGATGGAAGCAAAATTAGCGGGTTGGAGGGTTGTCCATTTGGGACGGGCCGTTGAAACAAGTAACAAAAAATAAAATTGGGAGACTTTGCACCGTTAATGGGGAACTGTTTTCCAGAGCCATTGGGGTGGACCAAAGATCCGCACGGAGCTCAAACCCATATAGGACTGAAGGTCTGCCCCAGAAAACTGGTGGGACTTTCAACCTCTTGGAGGCCGGAGGATGCCGGCAAACCGAGGAAATCGGGGCGGCCCCTTGGACCTCTATTGGATTAACCGGGGTGTGGAGGGTAACGGGGGCGGACCTTCTTTAAGGAAAGAGGTGCCAGGGGATTAAAAGAAATTTGGGATTACGATAATGCCTCCTTTATTCTTCAAGAGGACTTTGAAAATCCATTGACGAATGGAATCCGGCGCTACAAACGGAGCCAACAGCCTGACCACAAAAGCTTCTTCCCGAACGCGACGATGCGCACCGCACCATTAGGGAGGTTGGAAATCCGGGTCCAAGCTGGTGCAGGCTTTGAAGGCAAGGGGCTTTCGGATATCTGCACCTTCAAATGGGAAACCCGGCATGCGGAGTGCGTGGGGAGGTTCTCAGAGGTTCCCGGGCACCTTCACCGAGTGCCCTGAAACCCAAGTGAGAACAGAGCCCACTGGAGATAAAGGGCAAGAAGTTAATATAGTAAATTTACCAATTAATAGTTTCCAACACAACACAGCTCTTCACTAAATTTAAAGCAACAAAATTGTAAGGCATAAATTGGGAAAATAGCACAAGTAAATTAAATAATATCATAAGAATATATGGATTTAATAATTAGGTAATATAAATAGAAGTAGGTTAAGTGTAAATAAGGAAAATGTAACGGGGGTAATGTAAGCAAATTTAGAAATATAAGAAAATAGTGTGAATGGAAAAAAGATAAATGTTGCAAGGGAATTGTAAGGATTATGGGAAAATGCCCCTAGGACTGGAGTAATATGGAAAAAGTTAAAATAGACAAAAGTGCGAAAACCGAAACCGAAAAAAAAAGAAGAAATAAAAAAGGTTAGAACTGTATAATATTAAGTAAAATAGTATAATTAATATTAAAGATAAGTAACAAAAGAAATGTACAGAATAACCAAAAAAAAGAGCCAAAGTACAAAAGAACACGTAACAAACAAAAAAAGAGCTAAACCAGGGTCCCTTGATCCACCACTAGGAAAAAAAAAAACCTAACCCAACCTAAACCCAACCCAACCTAACCCAACCCCAAATTTAACCTAACCTTTTTTTTTTTTTTTTTGCCGTTGAAAAACTTAGGATGGATTCCCCGCCGTGGGGGGCAGGGGATAAGGGGGCCCCTCGACCCGGATGGGTAGGCCGGGTACACCACCAAAACCAACGGTTGTTCCTTTCGCGGTGTCGTAAAGCCGGGCCGCGGGGCGCTGATCACAGTTTCGGCGACCCCGGGCGGCGGCCCCTCGGTCCCTTTCTCCGGGGTGTTGGGACACCCGGAACGTTCCGGGCGCCGTGCCGAACAAAAGAGGCGGCCCTCTGGTTCTTCCGGGCGGCGGGCACCCTTCGCCGGCCCAGGGCCCAGTGCCGGGAACGCGCGCACGACCTTCGGCGCCCTGGCCTTCTTCTTAAGCCGGGCGTCACGGCCTCCGTCCCTTCCCCTTCCGCCAATCACCCTCGCAAAAGAGGAGGCGCCCCACGACCTTTCGCCTCAGCATCCCGCGTACCAAGCAGGAAGGCGCCACGTCCCCCCGACACCAGCAGCCTTCCGGCGGTTGCTCCGACCCAGGCCAAAATTTTCCAGCGCGGTGCTGGGCCGTCTCCGGCACATACGCCACAGTGGTGGGCACTTTTCGTGGTTTATTGGCCCGGCGGGCCGGTACCTCCCAAACACCGTTCCCCTGAGAGAAACCTTGGGTGCGCGGAAACGTTAGAGATGTCCTCAGGCCACCAATTTTAAGAAGGGGCTGGTTTCCTTTGTTTTGACGGCCGGGCTGGGGTGCCCAGCCGGTTCCCACCGGACAGTGGGAGCGCACCCTTCCTGCGCCCCTTTTCTTCCGGGCCGGGAAAGCCCGGACCCGCCTCCCGCGCGAAAGAAGAGGATGCGAGGATTTCTGGTTCAGGTCCCGGGAAGGGCGCCGCCAAAGGCACGGCCGCCTGCCGGGAGATGGTTCCGGCAGCCCTGACGGGCCCGGATCGCCAACACCCTCCTGGGTTCCTCCCAGGTTGGCAGCCCTTTGGGGGTCGGCCCCCGGGTGCCCTGCAAGGACCCCATGGACCCACGACCCGGCGTACAGGCGGGACAGGAGGCCAGGTCCTTCCAGTATTGGGGAGCAGTTCCTGGGAGGAAAGCGGTTTCGCCACCTGGCGGAGGCGCTTCAAAATGGGCAAAAACCTCCCATTCTACCGGCCGGGATATTTCATCGTCGGCTTGACGCCCAGGAGCCCAAAACGACATGGTGGGGTCCGCAGGGGCGCGCCTTGAGGCCCGTAAAAAGGGCCCCGATTTTCGGAGCGCCACCCGGTCCCGCCAAATTTTTTACCGGGAATGTTCCATCAACCCCCTTCCGGGGCAAGACGGGGGTTGCGTTTCCGGGAACCCAAAACCACCCCGTTGTTCCTTCCCGAGGCCCTTTGGGGGTGGGGTCAAGGAACGTTTACCATCTGAACCCCACCGCGCTGGCCGCCGAAGCAGTTCCCATCTCGGCCTTTTACGGCCATCTGCTTCCCTCTGGGCGGGTCGGAACCAAGGGCCCTTTCTGCCCTCGGCCCCTGAAGTTAGAACAGACTCCCGAGTCTGTTACTTAGGGGCCATGGGAGCCAGGAGTTCCCTGACCACGCAAGGACCAAACTTCCCCAGCCCCCAGCGGGGGTCCGGATGTTAAGCCCTTAGCTCCATTTCGGCTGTAGAAGGAGGAGGAGATCTACGACCCAGCCGAATGTCCCTCCTCCCACGGCCCCCTCCACACCGTAACAAGGGGGCCCTGCTGAGTCGGTGGAGGATAGGAGAGCGGCCCAATACTGACACCTCCTTCCCCGCGACTCCACCTTGGTTGGGGAGAGACAGGAAGGGCGGCACGTCCACCTCCTGCAACCCGTTCCCTCGCACCCTCCAAAGGGCCATCCAAGGGGCTTGTTCAGCCTGCTTGGAAGGTTTCCTCCATTTTACACCCCGGCCGGCCAGGTTCCTTAGTTTTCCCCTGGCCAACCCAGAAAGCCGCAGGGTATACCCACCGCTACGACAAAGCGAGAACCTGTCTGGGGAGTCCTAATAACCTTTTTTTTTTTTTTTTTTTTTCCCGTTGAAAAATCCTAGTTTAGGATTCCCCGCCGCCAAAGTGAGGGGGCAGGGCGGGGAAGCGGGGCCCCGGACCAAGATGGAGCGGCCGGTAACCCACTAAAAACCAACGGTTGTTCCTTTCTTGTCACAGGGAAGCCGGGCAGACAATTAAGTCAATCGGCGAACCCTGGCGCGACGGGGGCCCTTCCTCGGGTTTCCGGGTGTTTTGGGACACCTGAATCGTTTAGGCGCCGTGCCGGAACAAACAGAAAGACCGGTTCTTCTCCGGGGGGCACCCTCTGCCGGCCGGCCCAGGGCCCAGTGTCAGGGGAAGGTTGCGCGCGTTACCCCCCTTCGGCGCCCCCTTCTTCGCGGAAGCCAGGGTCACGGCCCCTGCCCCTTTCCGCGGCCCTCCTTCCGGGCCATCACGTCCTCGCAGAAAGGGATTTGGCGCCCCACCGACCTTTGCTCTCAAGCATCCTTGCGCACCAAGGCAGGAAGGAAAGGTCGCCCCACGACACCACGCAGCCTCGGCGTTGCCTCCGGCCCAGGCTGACACCTTCCAGGCGTGTTGGGCCGTCTCTTGGCCATACGCCACAGTGGTGGCATCGGCCTTCCCGGCCACCGGGCAAGGGTACCTCCCCCAAAGCCGTGTCCCTGAGAGAACCTTGGTCGCCGGGAAAATTTAGGGAGCCGTGTCCCTTTCTAGCCACCACTTTAGAACGGGGGTATCTTTGGTTTGACGGGCCGGGCTGGGGTGCTCCAGCCGCAGCTCCCTCCTTCGATTGGGAAGGGAGCGCAACGTCTCTGGGCCCCCTTACCCTTCCGGGCTGGCTCAAGCCCGAGACCCGCCTCCGCCAGAAAAGAGGTGGGACGGGATTTCGCATCCAGGTCCCGGGCAATGAGCCAGCCAAAAGGCAGCCGCCCTCGCCGGAGATGGTCCGGAGCCCTGTACGGCCCGGATCGCCAAACCACCCTGGTTCTTCTCAATATTGCCGTACTCTCCTTTTTGAGGGTGGCTTCACACGGGTGCCCCCGTACAGACCCATGGACCCAACTTACCCCGGCGTACAGGCGGCGACAGGAGCCGTTGGGTCCCCTGGTATTGGGGAGGAAGTTCGCCGAGAGCGCCGCTGCCTCGCCACCTAGGCGCGAGGCGCCTCAAATTGCAAAACCTTCCATCGGCGGTCTAAATTAGGCCGGAGATATTTCAGTCGGTTTGACGTCGACGCGGACCGCCGCAAAACGACTTGGGGGTCCGCAGGGGCGCGTTCCCGGAGGCCCGAAGTAAAGGGGCCCCGGATTTTTCCGAGCGCCAAAGTCCCAGGCCGGAGCGCCCAAACCGGGAGCGACCCCGGGGCGAGAATCGCAGCTCATGAAATTGGACGGGCGGTAACGAGGGGTCGTCCGCGTAAAAAGTGACGTCGACAATTTCGATAATTCCACCACGTAGCACCCAATCCCAACGTTCCGGCCAGGGCGGTCCCAACACCGCCCCTTGGAATCATCAACCACCGATGGTCCGGAGCCCATCTTTATCGGGAACTGATACGTGATGCGACAGGAGGGCCCCGATACCCTTTTGAGGGTAGGGAGGCACCCCGGGGTATCGAGCGCCCTTTATGCAGGCCCAGGGCAGGGTGTTAATTTGGCGCGTCGAGTGACACCGCCAAAACACCCTCACCCCGGGAACACCGCATCCTGCGTCAGGGACCTTGACCCCAGGGCACCGCGTGGACGGTCGACCGGCCTTGGGGATAACCCATTCCGCCAGATTTGACCCGATGTTCCAGGTGCTGGACGGCGTGGGGCCCGATTTTCCTCTTCAAAGAGTTTTTCAAATCGTCCAACAAACACGATCGGCCTGGTGGCGGAGGGCGAACCGCAGGACGCCCCTCCTTTGGATGAGGAATTAGTCTGGCCGTCTTCCAATTCTGTTTGGTATTGGTTTCAGACAGGGCAGAAAAAACGCCCCACCGGGCCCAGGGCGTCCCGGGGCCGGCGAACGCGGCGTCCTGGAATATCGACCTGGGGCGGGTGCGTTTCCTTCAGGAGAAGGGCTGCACCCGAACCTCCCGGGCTGACTTCTGGCGCCTTCCGAACCGGGGTCGACCCCTCATCCGGTGCCATTTGAACCATCGGGTAGGCTTCCTGCTGAATAAAGCCCTCGGCGATGCCGAACCAACTGCGGCGCCAGCTGGTGAGTTGGGGCCCCATCAAGCCATTCATCACCATTTTGTGGGCCGCCCCACGGATCACCGTCCCGCCGCTAACAACCCCTCCCCAGCCGCGGGACCGCCCTCGGCTTTCCCAATTTTGGAGAGCCATCCTTTGCTGCTGAAAGAGGGTGAGGACCCCCCAGGGCCGCCCCTGCGCCGTCGTTCCCCGGACAAAGGGGTATTGGGGCCGTGCCACGATGCACCTTCTGGCATCGCGGCAATTTCTGGATTCCACCAGTACACCCGGCGTTTAGGGAGGGAGACGTTTGGCCCGGGACATCCGACGCGTCACACACCTTGTATTGGGTCCCGGAGCCAGGCCTCCACATCGACAACGGGCGCAGAAACCCAATTGACCGCACCATTGCCGCCCTCCTTCAGCAGCCCTGGTCCAGGTTTCCCGGGAGGCCACCAGCCGCCGTCCCCCTCCGGAAGGGGCAGGGTGCCCAGGGGCGGAGACCCTGAATCGGGAAAACAGATCCGACAGGGTCTCGAGCCCGTCACCACCTTTTCCAGCCCCAGACCCGGCGGAGCCAGGCGGGCCAGCGGAAACATACATCAAACGATCGACCCGCCCTGGGCCCGTAACACACGTGTTTACCGAACCCCTGTTTAGGACTGACAGCCCGACCCCGGACCACTCCTCCAGTGTCCTTTCCCCGTGTCTGCCGGGCAGGGAACCCCGCCGGTGATTTGGCTTGAGATCCCCGCGACCAGCCACAGGGCTCCGTAAGAACGGATCAGGACCCGCCTTCTAGGTAGCCCCTCGAAGTCGGCGGAGATCTTTGGGAAAGTGTTTAAAACAACCACAATATTCCCAAAGGCCGACGAAGGCCTGGACCTTTTTCACGTCCCGGTTGAGGGGACCCCCAGGCAGTCCTGGCAGCCAGGCCCCAAGGTGTTTGGACAGGTCCCCGACCCAGTTATTGCTGGGGAATGAATACGGTTCCGACACCACGGTTACTGAACCCACTGCGCCATGCCTGAAACAAGAGATCTTGAGCTCGGCGCAGTGGGTTGGGATTTGTCTGCAGGATTGCCCGGGGTGGCCACTTTTCGACGGGCCATTTGAGTCCCCTCAGCTGGGAAGGCTGGGTTTGGGCACCTGGCTTCCAAGCCCAGGCCCCACCTTACCCCTCCGGCCTCCTGTCGGGCTTGGTGGGCGGCCGCACTGCCCAACCCAGGCCAGGGGGAAGGCGGCGCCAGGATGCCGGGCGCGGCCTCGCAGCCCCTCTGGCCAAGGGGCCCAGCTGGGCCATCAGCCCCAGCCAACCCAACCTAACCCAACCCAACCAACCTAAACCTTAACCTAACCCAACCAACCTTTTTTTTTTTTTTTTTTACCGTGGGGAATGGTTTACGGCATACCCGTCCTCGCGGGGGAAAGACGGGGTTGGCGGCCGGACCGGGCACCGATAAAACCACCATGTTTTCCTTCCTTGATTTTTGGGGTCCAGGCCCTGCACCTCATCTGCAACCCCACCAAGGGCTCCGCCGGAAGAGCCCCATCTCGGCCCTCGGCCATCTGCCTTTCCTCGGCCGGTAACAGACCCCCTGCTGTTATAAAAGGGCCCGGGGCTGGAGTCCGACCACGGGACCAAACCCCGCCCCCAGCGGGGCCGGATGTTAAGCCCCCCATTTTTTCGGCCTGAAGGAGGAGACGACCCATGCCGAATGTCCCCTCCCACGGCCTCCACACCGATCAGGGTGGGAGCCGAGTCGGGGAGGATAGGGAAGGCCACAAACGACACCCCTCTTCCCTTTCCCCTGGCAGAGACAGGGGGCGGAACCCCCTCCCCGTCCCTCCCCCTCCTTAGGGATCCAAAGGGGCTTCCAGCCCGCTTGAGAGCCCGGCCGGGCCTTAACCGGGCCGGCCAGGTTCCTTCTTAGCTTCCCCCGGCCAAACCAGGGGAGTTTGAGCCTCACCCTACAAAAGGGGAACCTGTGGGGAACCAACCCAACCTTTTTTTTTTTTTTTTTTTTGCCGTTGAAAAATCCAGGGGATTCCCGCCGCCAAAGTGAGGGGGCAGGGGATATGGGGCCCCGGCCAAGATGGGAGGGCCGGTTCCCATAAAACCAACGGTTGTTCCTTTTCCCGTAGCCGGGGCCCGGGCACGATAACAGCCCGGCGACCCGGGCGACGTCCCCGCCTTTTCCCGGGTGTTGGGACACCCGAACGGGCCTTAGGGCGCCGTGCCGGAACAAACAGCAGGCGCCCCTTGAGCCCTTCTCTGGCGGGGGCACCTCGCCGCCCAGGGGGCCCGGTGGGGAAGCGCGCGACGCCACCCGGCCCGGCCTTCTTTGGGAAGCCAGGGCTCCGGCCCCTGTCCCTTCTGCGGCCTCCTTCCGCCCATATCCTCGCAAAAGAAGGGAGGGCCCCCGCCTTTCGTTTCGCATCCCGGTCACAGAGGAAGGAAAGGGTCCCCAAAAAAGCAGCCTCGGCGTTGTCGACCCAGGCTGGGCACTCTTCCAGCGCGTGTTGGGCCGTCTCCGGACATACGCCACATGGTGGCATTGGCTCCCCGGGCAAGGTACCTAAACAGCGCCTGAGAGAACCCAGTGGCGGAATGTTAGGAGGTCCTTTTCAGCCACCACTTTAATACGGGGGTGGTTTACGGGCGGGGGCTGGGGGCCCAGCGCAACCCCACCCTGTATTGCAAGGGGAGGCAACTCCTGCGCCCCTCTTCTGGGGCTGGCCGCCCGAGACCCGCCCCCCGGCCAGAAGAAGAGGAGCGAGATTTTGGGCCCAGGTCCGGGCCCGCCCGGCACGCCGCCTGCCGGAGATGGTCTGGTAGCCCCCAGGCCCGGGTAACCCAACCTTTTGCTTTGGAAAACCAGTTGGGATTCCCGCCGCCAAAGTGAGGGGGAGGGGATATGGGGCCCGACCAAATGGGCGGCCGGTATACCCACTAAAAACCAACGGTTGTTCCTTTCACAGTCGCTGCAGCGGGGCCGCGGGCACCGCTGATTACAGTCATCGTGGCGACCCTTATGCGACGTGGCCTTCGGCCTTCTTCCGGGTGTTGGGACACCCGAACGTCGGCGCGAAGCGGCCGTGCCGGAACAACAGCACGCAGGTTCTCTTGAGCCCTCTTCGCGCGGCACCGCCGGTCACGCCCAGGGCTCAGTGTCGGGGAAGGTTGCGCCATGTACGCCACTTTCGGCGCCCCGGCTTTCCGCGGATAGCCAGGGCGCCTCGGCCCCTGTCCCTTTCCAAGGCCTCCTTCTCACATCACGTCCTCGCAAAGCAAGGACGCAGCTCCAATGACCTTTCAAGGTTTTCAGCATCCTGCGCACAACAGCAGAAGCGAAAAGGTCGTGCCTACCGACACTACGCAGCCCGGCGTTGCTCGACCCAGGCTGGGCACCTCTCCAACAGCGCGTGTTGGGCCGTCTCTTCAGCACATACGCCACAGCAGGCACTCCTGTGGGCTCTCGCCGGCTACGCGGCGGCCAGGTACTCTCCTGAAACAGCCGTGTCCCGGAGAACCTGCGTCATGGAATGTTAGAGCCAGTCCTTTCAGCCACCACTTTAATACGGGGCGCATGTGGCTTTACTGTGGCGACTTGCCGGCGCTGCGCCCAGCCGCAACTCCCACCTGTGATTGCAAGGAGCGCACCATCCTGCGCCCCTTATTTCCTGGGCTGGTCAGCCCCGAGATTCCGCCTCGCGCCAGAAGAGTGACGCGAGGATTTCTGCGTTCAGGTCCCAGGGCAAGGAGCCAGCTATCAGGCACGCCGCCTCGCCGTGGAGATGGTCTGGTAGCCCCGTACGGCCCGGATAACCTAACCTAACCTAACCCAACCTAACCTAACCAGTAGCCAACTGACCGCGCGGTGAGACGTCACGTTTTTCAGGCCCGTGTTAAAAAAATTCAGAAAAGTAAAAGTGCCGAAGTATAAAGTGTTACAAGCATCGTTGTATCTGTTGTAACGCGCCCTATCGAACGGGTGTAAAGCGTGAAATTATGAAGAATTGAGTGTTGGGTGATCGAAAACTTGTTTTTTAAAACAGCTCGCGGCACGCTTTTTAGAGGACGACCCCACATTTCTCTCTCTGCAGGTTCCTTAGTGCTCAGTGGTGCCTTACACCTGCCTGCTGAATATCAGAATTTTCTGACCAAAACAGCGGAGATATCGGCAAAAAAACCATCAACCACGTGGCTACGTGCACTGCAAACTGACAACTGAAGTAATACTCAACTACAGCATGTAGCAGTCACGAGAGGAGCCGGGATGTTTTGATCGAGTAGTGTGTAGTGAACTGAGTTATAGACATTTTTCTTAACATAATCCCCAAAATTTAGACTAAAATAATTATTTTCAAAATATTCAGCGATAACCCCATTATTTCTTTTGTTGTATCTGATAGACATAAATGTTAACTGTATTTCCTGCAACTTGGCACTTTAAGCCATAATCCACTGTTATAGCCAAAACCATCAAATTATTGTAAATTACGTACTTCAAAAATTTTTTCACTTTTTTCCTTTTAGTAATTTTACTTATAATTCCATATTGTTATTGCATAGGAATAATGTTCTCGAGGCACATCTGATCGGGGAACACAGACACTGGAGATATACTAAAACTAAAATTTTGTAAATGAATTTTCAAATTGTTCCTTTACCAAAACTATTTTGTCTTTTTTTCTATTATTTTCTACATCAACTGTTCATAATCGCACACAGAACACTTCAGTATCAATTACAAAATACTTCAGACATTTGGCTGATCTTCTACAGCCAAACATTAAATACACCTCACATAATACATACTTATTACATTACATATTACACCATCAAGGACCTACTCGACCCCAAGTCAAGCAGAAACGTTGAAGCTTCAAACAACCCAGACATTAGCTTGAGTAAACAACTAGTCAACATTAAAGGTATCATTCAAAAAACAAAATATGCAAACAGATCATGGAAATAAAAAGCATGCCTCACAAAACAAAATACATCTTAATAACAGGAAATATAAAACGAGAACAAAAGTAGAAGTAACAGCGGCACTTGACAAACTGTACCAATTAGTTATGATGCCGAACAGATTTAAAAAGGAAAGACAACAGGTAAGAACACACAAGACCTGGTCAAACAAACATTGAACCAACGTGAATGATAGCGAAAGGTGGAAAGACACATGGAAGGAATGATGAGAAAATGAAGAGTTACGCAAAAAGATTGAAGAACTAAAATAAGACGACAACGAATTAAAAGAGGGATGGATGAGTTGGCTAAAGAATGTGGAAGTGTTAAATGAAAGATTAGGTACACAGTATGCAAGTGTGGTTATGGGCCCAAAAACGAAAAAAGCCGGTAAACAGAATGCTGTGACTCGCTATAGTAACTTTAACGACGACCAAGAGTCCCGGTGAAGAAGTACTACAACATGTGAGAGAAGCCATTACAAGGAAAGAAGGAGGGTCCTATAGATAGAGTAAGAGAAAGGCCAGAGACAGGTGCGAATCATAGGATGCAGGAGCAACCGAGATAGAGAGAGCAGTGAAGGAAAGACTCGACAAAAGTGAGGGGGAAATTCGTAGGTAGACATGCAAAACAAGGACCCGCTTGTCATCTTATGACGTGATGGCTATGAATGGAGAAGAAGAGAAAATAAGAGCACTATGGAATCCAAAACAGAAATATTCGACGACTGGAAGAGACAAGCAACAGGTTGAAGTTGATACAAAGGAAGGTTAGAACGCCCCAATAAACCACATTAGAAGTCAAAGTTCTCCAGAATCCGCGGTGCTGGGTGGAGAGGGAACGTCCGGCATTGACATGCAGAGAGGCATCAACTCACCAGTCCAGTGCTCGCAATGCCTCGGCTTAATAATACCAAAAGAATATGCAAGAGGAACAGAGGTCTGCGGCGCCATTGCGCAGGGCCGCAATAAAATCCGGAGTGCCCGGAGTGGAGCGCAGATCGACACCAACGTGCAAAAACTGCGTAGCCACAGTGACAACAAAGAAACACAGCACACAATGCCTTTAGCTCAGACCGTCTTCTACAAGGCAAAATGGGATGCATTGGCTAGGCCAATAACAAGGTATTGCTAAAACACGCCAGGCAATACCATCATCGCACAACCACACAGAGCCCAAATCCAAGCAACCTGCCCAAGTCAAATCGGTAGTTAAGAACCTTGCAAACTGATGAGATTGGTGATAGAGCAGTGCGCGGAAGCCTGACTTCCTTTTAACTAGAACCGTACGTGGTGGAAGTGGGAGTCGTCAAGAACTACCGGGAGTCAGGTCTCCAGGAAACGGCAAAGACAAAGTGGGTGAAAGCAGCCATAATGGTATTAAACCCAGATGTGGCTGCTAGAGCTCACTCTAAGTACACCCACCAACAACATCGTGGTGGTGTCGGAGCCAAAAAACTGAAAACCGTACTGGCGAATCTATGTGGCTTTAAACGAGGTTCGTTAGCTCACACTGCCCGACCACCCAAGTCAAGGCCGGAGAGTTCACCAGTTCCACAACAATCGGAGGTGACGCAACGCGTGTTACAGCAGCGAAAATCCGACAAGAGAGGAGAGGAAATAATGGGCTTTGTAGGCCAAACAACTCTCCAAATACTAAACTGCGGCGGTGCAACTCCCACTTTCCAGACACAAGAGAGGGAGGCATGCAGTAGCGTGATTGATGTTACCTTCGTTCCCCGATCCTCCTGGAAATAAGGTGGAGGGATCATGGGTAATGAAGATGTCAGCCAGTCTACAACTGCATTGTATTCAACATACAGCGGTTTATGAAAACGACAAAAAGTTAGCACAACTAAAAGATACAACACCAGGAAGGCGAATTGGCCAGCCTCTTACCGAAAAGGTGAATTCACCGAAAGAATAAAAACCTTAACCTCAAAGGCTGGTTATGACATCAAAGAAGGAATTTGAAAACACCATCAATGAATATAATGCAGTTGTGATCGAAAGTATGGAGGAGGAAAGCTCAAAATAAGTGGTATCTGTAATTGAAATTTCGGTGGACCAAGAAATTAGAAGAGAGTAAAAAGAAACACCACTTTGAAGTGCCGAATCCGTAAGCACTAAACCGAAGAAGCACTCGTCGTATAAGTACCTGGAGCAGAAAGATGTATGGCGAAAAATGAGGTCAGAAAAGCTAAAATAAAAGAGCTGAAGGAGTTCTAGGGAAACAAGAAAGAAGGAATGGGATGGTATATATAGATAATACAAAATGTTACAAGGAGGCACGAGGACGAACTTATCGCAAAAGGGATAAGGTGCTTTCCCGAGGAGTCTGCTAAAGAACTAGCAGAAACGTTCTTCCCGGAATGACGACCACGGAAAGATACCGACTACCACCGCGAAAGGAGGAAAATAGCTACGCAATCAACAACAGCGATACTGGGGAACAAATAAGATCCACCTCACTGGCGAAGCGAACTTTAAATGCAGCAAAGCTTAACCCAAGAAAGCACCTGGAGCAGATGTGGTACAACAGCCGGACATAGTCAGAGCACTAGCCGAGAACGACCCGAATTCCGCACCCTGGCGGTTAAACAGCTGCTTTGACTAGGGGTGGTTCCCCTGCCATCTGAAGCGCGAAAGGCTGGTGGTGGTGCTGAGAAAGCCCGACAAAGAGACTTATACCACCCTGAAGTCCTATAGACCAATCGACCTCCTGCGATGGAAAAGCTCGAGAAAATGATTGGTCGGCTGCCTGGTGGCACCTGGTCTCAGGCTGAGCCCAAGGCAATACGGGTTTATACCACAAAGCACTGAAGACTCCTCTATGACCTCATGGAGTACATTATTAGAGGGAAGCTGAAACAGAGATATAACAACGGTGGTCTCACTCTCGACATAGAGGGAGTTTTGACAGTGCATGGTGGCCCGCCATTAAGATCGAATTAGCAACAAAAAGTG
The DNA here is from genome assembly GCA_029286875.1 of Lamproptera curius. Lineage (NCBI taxonomy): Eukaryota > Metazoa > Arthropoda > Insecta > Lepidoptera > Papilionidae > Lamproptera > Lamproptera curius. The sequence continues at coordinate 8,276 of JAGSMT010001285.1, read as the reverse complement.
CCTTCCACTAAATTTGAGGAAGGTGCCTGATGATTATTTTCGGGAGTGAAAGTATGCTCAGATATTATGAAGAGGCAGAAAGTGACATCAGTGGCTGTGTGCAGGATCACAGGGGGGCCCATACTGTGGAACCTCCTTATTGACCCCTTGCCCAAGACTTGGAGAGAATACCATTACGCACAGGCATCTGTCAGACCATAGTTTTGGGGTCTTCAGTGGTGAGACAATAGATATAAACAATAAAGCACGAGGTACTGACTATGTACAGGAGTGGGGGGTCAACAACTGAAATTCAACTCATAAAAACAAAAGCCATGGTTGTGATTAAGAGGTTGTAACATGACACCCCACGCCTGAGCATGGAGGGACGCCAACGAAATTGAAAACAAATAAAACTACTGGGCCTACAACTGACAATAAACTAACATTTAACAATCATATCACAGCATGTAAAAAAGCACAGAAATTTTCAAAAACTTAACAGAGCAGCAAATCACCTGGGGACTAAACCCCGACATCAATAGAATCATTTAGACTGCAGTCATAGAATTGGATCGCATTGTATGCAGTGGGGCCTGGGCAAAGTCTCTGCAAAACTGAAAACCAAGAACAGTTAAATTCGTTGCAGAGGGGTTTTCACAGAAAAACATGTCGCGCATACAGAATGACGTCCCTTAACTCAACACTGCACTCACAAGAATACTCCCACTGATCCAGTGCATTCCGCGAGGGCTGCCACACTATATGAAATAAAGAGCAAATAGAGCACGCTTACGGCGATAGGGAGGTCGAGAGGGAGGATCCACTACACAAACCACACCCAGTAATAATAAAATACACATAACATATACACACCTAGAGTTAGACAAATTAACAATCTTCAATGGCAAGATATTAGAATATACACAGACGGCAGTGGGTTTGAGGCAGATTAGCCGCGTATTTTATGGAACACGGGCTGAAGTCGAGACTGTAGTTCGCATCACTGTCTCATTGCACCGTATACCAAGCTGAACTCCGGCTCTCCGAACGTGCAACAAAGTGCTTAAAGAAAAGCTGGACATTCTTTGGAAGGTTCAGCGGACTCTAGAGCGGCATTAGACACCATATGCAACACAGACACCAGACACCACTTACCATAAGCAAGCACAAGACAATATCACACAAGCCATCCAAAAAGGAAAAGTTGTTACACTTTACTGCAAAAGCACATGCCGGAATAGATGGAATGAAAGAGCAGATGAATCCTGGTGAACAAGCCGCAAGCATGTAGCAAAACAAAACCTGAATACGACCAGTGTCTGGTCTTATCTAATAAGAGACAAACTGAAAGGAAAACTCTCAATGAGTGGAACCGGAGATATGTCGAGGAACCACAAGACCAAGTACAAAAACTATTCCTGCCAGACATCTACACCGCCAAAATTCACATAAACACCACGAACGACAATGAACATCCACATAACACACTTTCTCACTGGCACGGTGGATTCTCAGAGTATCTGAATAGATTTGATGCAAAGAGAACCTATCGCATCTGTGACCCGAAACCAACGAAACAGTACTACCTCTGATAACAGATCATCAGTTCATTGGTGTAGAACGAAACAACTTTGAAGTAAAATTTGGTACCCGAATAACAATAGACAATCTCTAAATAATTGAATATGCCAAAAGAATACAAAAAGAAGAATTTAGGATTACTGTGTGAACATAATTAAGAGATGCAATAATAGAAATAAATAAAAGTATATATTTGTTACTTTTTTTAGAATAACACAAAAGACAACTCGCAAATCTATCTTTGCAAAAATATTGTTATTTTTAGTTAAGTATGTGTCGTAATTTTAAAAAAAAAAAAAAAAAACCTAACCTAACCCCTAACCTTTTTTTTTTTTTTTTTTTTTTTTTTGCTGGAAAACTAGCTGAGGATTCCCTGCCGCCAAAGTGAGGGGGTAGCGGGATATGGGGCCCCTGACCAAGATGGAGCGGCTGCATACCCACTCAAAAACCAACGTTGTTCCTTTCTTCAGTCGTTGCAAAAGCGGGCTGCGGCACTGATCATAGTCTCGGCGAATTGGCGCGACGTGGCCTTCGCCTCTTCTCTCCGGGTGCGTTGGACACCTGAACGTTTTAGGCGCCGTGCCGGAACAAACAGCACAGCTCCTCTGGAGCTCCTTTCTCTGGCGGCACACCCTGCCGGCCGCCCAGGCTCAGTGTGTCAGGGGAAGGCTGCGCGTACGCCATTCTTCGGCGCCCTGCCTTCTTCTGCGGACAGCCAGGCGCCTCGGCCTCCCCCTGTCCCTTCCGCGGCCTTCCGGGCCGTCCCTGCAGAAAGAAGTGACGGCGCCCCACGACCTCGGTTTCAGCATCCTGCGTACCACAGCAGAGCGGTGCGGTCGCCCACACTACGCAGCTCGGCGTTGCTCGACCCAGGCTGGGCACTCTTTCCAGGCAAAAGGCCGTCTTCGGCACATACTGCAGGGAGACCTGTAGGTTCATTACGCGGCGTGGTACCTCCTGAAACAGCCAGTCCTGAGAGAACCTGCGTCGCGCGGTTGTTAGGAGCCGTGTCTTTCTTTCTAGCCACCACTTTAATACGGGGCGGCGGTTTATAGTTGACGGCTTGGCGCTGGGGTGCCCAGCCGCAGCCCCATCCTGGGGTCAGTATGGCGCACCCTCCTGCGCCCCTTTCTTATCTCTTCTGGGCTGGCCTGGCTCCCTGAGATTTTGCCTCCTCGCGCCAGGAAAAAAGAGGACGCGAGGATTTCTGTATCCAGGTCCCAGGCAAGGAGCCAGCCAACAGCACGCTGCCTCGCCGGAGATGACATCCAGCCCGCCGGCCCAATCACAACACCTCCGGGTTCTCCTCAATACTGCCGTACCTTTTGAGGGAACCTAACCAACCTAACAACCTAACCTAACCCAACCCAACCTAATCCAGTGCCGTTGAAAAATCCAGCGAGCGGATTCCCTGCTGCCAAAGTGAGGGGGCGTTAGCAGGATATGGGGCCCCCGACCAAGATGGAGCGGCCGGTATACCCACTTAAAAACCAACGGTTGTCTTTCTGCGTAGTCGCTGGTAGCTGGCCGCGGGCGCTGATGACAGTCTTCGGCGACCCGGCGCGACGTGGCCTCGGTCTCCTTTCTTCCGGTGTGTTGGGATACCTGAACGAAATGAAGCGCAGGCGCCGTGCCGGGAACAACAGCACGGCGCTCTCTGAGCCTCTTCATGGCGGGCACCCTTGCCGGTCGCCCAGGGGCCTGTAGTGTCAGAAGGTTGCGCGTACGCCACCCTTCTATGCCTGGTCTTCTTCGCGACAGCGGTGGCGCTCACGGCCTCTGTCCCTTTCCGCGGCCTCCTTCCGCCATCACGTCCTTCGCAAAAGCGGGCGACGGCGCCCCATTGACCTTTCGCTCTAGCACCCTGCGCACTACAGCAGTGGAAGCGGAAAGGTCGCCCACGACACCACGCGCAGCTCCCGGCGTTGCCGATCCAGGCTGGGCACCTTCCAGCGCGTGCTGGGCCGTCTTTTCGCGCACATACGCCAGTGGTGGCATTCTTTGTAGGCTCCTTTGCCGGCCACGCGGCACAGGTACCTGAAACAGCCGGGTGTCCTGAGAGAACCTGCGTCGTGCGACTGTTAGGGGAGCCATGTCTCTTCTGTGCCACCACTTAAGAACGGGGCGTATGGTTTCATTGTTTGATTTGGTCGGCGCTGGGTGCTCCAGTCATGTTCTGCACTCCCGTATTGCAAGGAGCGCAATTCGTCTCTGCGCTCCCCTCATCTCTTCTGGGCCGAATGGAAGCCCCGGAGAGCCCTGCCTCCTCGCGCCAGAAAAAAGAGTGACGCGGAGGATTTCTGCATCCAGTCCCAGGGCAGAGCCAGCCAGCAGGCACGCTCGCCGGAGATGGTCCGGCAGCCCGCACGCCCGGACGCCAACACCCCACCTCCTCAATACCGCACTCTTTGAGGTGTCGGCCCACACGGTGCCTCTGCACAGACCGCGGACCTGACGACCCGGCGCATAGGCGGCGACAGGGCTGCTGGGTCCTCCGGTGTTGGGAGCAGTCTGCCGAGTTGCTGGCGCTCGCCACTTAGGGCAAGCGAGGCGCTCAAAATGGGCGCAAACCTCCATCGGCGGTTCAGGACCAGCCGGAGATATTTCATCACCGTTCGACGTCGACGTGGACGCCGCAAACGACGGTGGGCGTCACAGGTGGCGCGTTCCGGAGGCCCGTAAAAGCAAAGGGGCCTCGGATTTTCGAGCGCCACCCTGTCCTAAACTGATGTCAATTACTTGAGCGACCCCGGCGGCGAGAATCGCAGTTCAGTACTGGTTATCGTAGGTGACGAGGGTGTCGTCCGCAACAAGTGACGTCGACACCCGATATTGCCGCCACGTAGCACCCAGTCGAACCAACGTTCCACAGAAGCGGTCCCAACACCGACCCCTGTGGAACTCCATACGACACCGATGGTCCGGAGCCTATCTCGGCACGGAACTCGACACGTCGATGCGACAGGTAGGCCCCTGATCACCCTTTGCAGGTGGAGGCACCTGCGGTACGGAGCGCTCTTTGCGGCAGGCCCAGGGCAGGTGTTGAATGCGCTGGCGATGTCGAGGACACCGCCAAACACCACCCGACACCGCATCCTGCGTCAGGACCTGACCTGCAGCACCGGCGTGGACGGTCGACCGGTCTCTGCGGAAGCCATACTGCCACCCGCCAGATTTGGGCCGACGTGCTCCAGGTGCTGGACGATGCGGGCCGCCACGATTCCGGTATAGGGGTTCAGAAGGGCGGAGACCCTGAATCGGATATAACGATGATCCGACAGGTCTCGACGCCCGTCAACACCTTCCAGCCCTCTATCTGGCGAGCCAGGCGGGCAGAACGATACATCAATTATCGACCTGCCCTGGGCTCGGAACACATGTGTTACCGAACCCCTGTTTAAGACCGACAGCCCGACCTCCAGGAGCCACCTTCCAGTGTCCTTCCCGCGTCTGCCGCAGGTGAACCCCGCCGGTATTTGGCGTTGAGATCCCGCGACCAGCATCAGGGAAGGGTCCGTAAGAACGGATCAGTGACCCAATCGGTCTAGGTACCCTCGAAGTCGGCGAGATCTGTTGGGAGAAAAGTGTGAAACAACCATAATATCTCCCAACAGAGCGCCGACGAAGCCTGACCTTTCTTCACGTCCTCGGTTGAGGGGACCCGCAGCAGTCCCGCAGACCACTGCCGCAGAGCGGACAGGTCCTCGGCCCAGTTATTGCGGGGAACGGCTAGTCGACACTACGGCACCTGAATGACCACTGCGCCATGCTCTGAAACAAGAGGTCCTGAGCTCATGCAGTGGTTCAGATTTGTCTGCAGGATGCTCAGCGTGCATCTTTATTGACGGCCATTTGAGTCCTCGGAAGCACTGGGCTTGCACCTGGTTCCAAGCCCAGGCCTCACCTTGCTCCTCCGCCTCCTGTCGGGTTTGGTGGCAGGCCGCACCTGCCCAACTTGTGGCCAGCGGTTTGAGCGCGCGCACAGGATGGCGGGCGCGGCTCGCAGCCTCTGAACTGCGGCCCAGCTGGCCAGGCGGTAACAGGCACCGCTGCGGTCGACGCCTGTATGACACTGTTCGCCACTGGCCCTCATTTCGAGGCACCGGAAGCAGCGCATCGGACGCGCCGCAAGCAGTTTGACCTGCACCGAGCACCACCTGATTAGGGAGGCGCCCACCACCGATTATTTTTTTGGTGGCTGCAATAGGGCAGTCACATCACCCACGAGACCGGACCGGTCCCGGTGATTTCTCCGACCTTTACGGAGGTGACCGGCAGCTGCCTTTTGCGCTACCGCCTCAGCCACCTCCGTCTTTTGCATCGATCATCCAGGCCCGAGATGCGAAGATCTGCGCACTTTCGGCCTGAATTGAAGCATTCTGGGCCAACCAATTGGCGGAGTTCTGCCAATTGGCTGGCCTCTTCCACTGGCGGCCCCGGAACCTGAGGATCCGGGCCCCGCGTTGCATGAGTGGAACGAGTTACGATGCGATATCTCCAGTTTGTACTTTCATTTTTGCATCTTGGAGGATGTCGGCAACGTGACCCAACCTAACCTAACCTTTTTTTTTTACCGTGGGAATGCTCTACGCATACCCGTCCTCGCGGGCAAAGACGGGTTAGTCGGACTCGCACCGACTAAAACCACCACGTTGTTCCTTCCTGGCGTTTTTAGGTGGGGTCACAGAACGTTTGCACTCATCTGCAACCCCACGGCGCTGGCCGCCGAAGTAGCTCATCTCGGCCTTACGGCCATCTGCTCCCCGCGTCGGAACTAGGCGCCTTCGTCTCGGCCCTCGAGTTAGGTAACAGACCCCCTGAGTCTGTCTCACCAGGGGCCATGGGGAGCCAGGAGTTCCTGACCACGCAAGGACCAAACTCCCAGCCCCCAGCGGCGGCCCGGATGTTGAGCGCCGCTAGCTCCATTTCGGCCGTAGAAGGAGGAGAGATCGGCGACCTCGCCGAATGTCCCTCCTCCCACAGCCCCTCCACACCGCATCAGCGGTACGGCCCCTGCCGAGTCGCGGAGGATAGGGAGAGCGGCCACGGAATACCGACACCTCTTCCCCTGCGATCTCTCCTTGCTGAGAGACAGGAAGGGCGGCACACCTACCTCCTGCAACCCGTCCTCGCACCTCCTTAGGCGCATCCAAAGGGGCTTATTGAGCCCGCTTGAGCAGCCTCCACGGCCGGCCTTACACTCAGGCCGGCCAGGTTTTCTTAGCTTCCCGCGGCCGACCCAAGCCGCAGGTACTGAGCCCCACCCATGACAAGGAGAACCTGTTCGGGAACCTAACCTTTTTTTTTTTTTTTGCCTTGGAAAATCCAGTTAGGATTCCCCGCCGCCAGAGTGAGGGGAAGGGGATAGGGGCCCCGGACCAAGATGGAGCGGCCGTATACCCACTAAAAACCAACGGTTGTTCCTTTCTATGTCGTTGTAGCCGGGGCCGGGCACGATCACAAGTTCGGCGACCCGGCGACGTGGCCTCTCGGCTTTTCCGGTGGTTGGGACACCCGAATGCTTTAGGCGCCGTGGAACAAACAGCACGGCGCCCCTCTTGAGCCCTTCCTGGGCGGCGGCACCTCTTCGCCGGCGCCCAGGCCGGTCAGGGAAGGCTGCGCGACGCCACCTTCGGCGCCCTGGCCTTCTTCGCAGGCCAGGGCGCTCACGGCCCCCTGTCCTTTCCGCGGCCTCCTTCCGGGCCATCACGTCCCCGCAGAAAGCAAGAACGGCGCCCATGACCTTCGCTCAAGCACCCGCGCACTACGGCAGGAAGCGAAAGGTCGGCCCCACGACACTCGCAGCCTCGGCGTTCGACCCAGGCTGGCACCTTCCAGCGCGTGTTGGCCGTCTCTTCAACATACGCCACAGTGGTGGCACTCTTCGGCTCCTCGCCGGCCACGCGGCAAGGGACTCCCGAAACAGCCGTTCCTGAGAGAACCTGCGTCCGCGGAATGTTAGGAGCGGTCCTCTTTCTAGCCACCACTTTAGAACGGGGCGTATGGTTTATGGTTACGGCCGGCGCTGGGTGCTCCAGCCGCAACTCCCACTCTTATTGCAAGGAGCGCAATTTTCCGCGCCCTTATTTCTTCCGGGTAGCCCTGAGATTCTGCCTCCTGCGAGAAAAGAGGACGCGAGGATTTCGCATCCAGGTCCCAGGGCAATGAGCCAGCACAGGGCACGCCGCCCGCCGGAGATGGTCCGGCCCCTGCACGGCCCGGACGCCCACCCTCTGCTCCTAGTAAGAAGACCTCTTGGAGGGTGTCGGCCCACACGGGTGCCCCTGACAGGACCATGGACCCGACGACCCGGGCACAGGCGGCGACGGAGCCGCTGGCCTCCGGTTTAGGGAGCAGTTCGGAGAGCTGCCGCCGTTTCGCCACTTAGGCGCGAGGCGCTCAAAGGGGCAAAACTTCCATCGGTGGTCTAGGATAGGCCGAGATATTTCATTGTCGGTTGACGTCGACGCGGACGCCGCAAACGACTATGGGCGTCTCGCAGGGGGCGTTCCGAGGCCCGAAGAAAGGGCCTGGATTTCGAGCGCCACCTCTTAGTCCCAGCGCCGGATGCGCCCAAAACTTGAGCGACCCGGCAGTGGCGGAGAATCGCGCCCAGTGAAAATTGCACGGCGGCGACGAGGGTGTCGTCCGCGAACCGTGACCGTCGACACCCCGGATGTGCCGCCACGTAGCACCCAAAACCAACGTTCCAC
>JAGSMT010001284.1:0-14056 GCA_029286875.1 Lamproptera curius | reverse complement strand
GAAAACGAATCTTAATTTAAAAAGTGAACGTCTAAAGATAATTTACCCTAATGCAATCATTAAAACCTTGGCGAGTATTAATTGTTATTTTATCAGGGAAAATTTAACAATAGAAATGAGCTTGATCAAAACAAATCGAAACAAATTGATAATAACCGGTTCTAGGTATTTAACGGTAAAGCCAATAGTTATATCGGCTTAATAAGCCAGTTTAAAACACTGGAAACGAATTAATCAAAAAGTGGCAGTATGAAAAATATACCACGATAACAATATTAAAACTTGGGAAGCATTTGTCATTGTATCGGAGGGAAATTAAAAAGAAATGAATCATGACGCAAATAGGGTTGAAGGTAAATAGCGTTCTAAAGGGTTTTAAGGTAAAGCCTAAGTTATATCGGCTTATAAATTCTTTTATTGAAACACTAGAAACGAATCTTTATTAAAAAAAGTGAAGTCTAAGAGACAAAAAACCCGGATAATGCAATCATTAAAAATTTAAGTATTAATGTGCTTTTTCGGGGAATATTTAAAATAGTATTGAATCTTGATCAAAAACAAATCGGTTGGCAAGTTGAAATATACTGCAGTTCTAATGGTTTTAACGGTCTTTTAAATTACATGGGTTATTGCGTTTATTGGAACACCAGAAACGAATCGTATTAAAAGGTGAACGCTGAGACAATAACCGCGATAATGCAATCATTTAAACCGGATGTGTATTTTGTGCTATTGTATCGGGGATGGTTTTAACAATGGAAATGCATCAGATTAAAACAAATCGATTTGTACATTTAATAATAACCGCATTTTAAAAGATTTAATCAAGCCCAATTAGTTATATGAGCGAAAGAGTTTTATTGAAACACTAGAAACGAATCTTAATAAAAAAAAAAGGGACATAAGAAGAAAAAAAATTTAATGCAATCATTAAAATCCCGGTAAAAAAGTTATTGTATCGGTGGAAATATTTTAACAATAGAAATGAATTTGATCAAAACAAATAACATGTTGAAGGTAAAAAAGAGTTTAAAGTATTTGGTCTAGAATATTATATCTTTATATGTTTTGCCTTTTATTGAACACTAGAAAAGAATCGTAATTAAAAAGGTGACGGATAAGAAGAAATATAGCGGTAATGAAATAAAAAATTATATGATTAATTTGTATTGATCGGAGGATATTTCAACAATAGAAATGAATCTTGATCAAAACAAACGAATGTACAAATTGATAATTAACCGCAGTTCTAGTAGTTTTAACGGAAAGTTTTAGGTTATATCGGCTAAATAAGCCATTTTATTGAAAACACTATAAACGAATCTTAATTAAAAAGTGTGACGGATAAGAAGACAATAACCACGATAAGAATCATTAAAACTTGGGAAAGAAAGTGCTATTGTATCGGAGGAAATTTTAAAAAAAAAACATGATCAAAACAAAAGGGATGTTGAAGTAATAATATACCGCAGTTCTACAAGTATTTAAGGAGTTTAATAGTTATATTTAATGGTTTTTGGAAACACCAGAAACGAATCTTAAAAAAAGTGTGAACGTCTAAGACAATATACCGCGATAATGCAATCATTAAAATTTGGATTTAAATAATGTGATTGTTGGGGGATATTTTAACAATATTAATGAATTTGATCAAAACAAATATCGTTGAAGAATATACCGGTATAAGTATTAACGGTCAAGCCATCCAGTTATAAGGACTTTAACAGCGTTAATTGAAAACACCAAAATAAAATCGAGTCAAAGAAGGTGACGACACTTAGTGAATATCCAGCAAAGCAACCGTAAAACTTGAGATGTCCATTTACGGCCAGTATCGGGGGAATATTTTAACAACTGATATGAATTTGATCAAAAAAATCGGCATGGTTAATAAATTTACCGCAGTTCTACTAGTGTTAAAACGGCGGCATTGTTATATGGGTTATTGCCTTTATTGAAACACCGAAAGAATCAATTTAAAAAAAGGAACGTCTAAGTAGTAATTTACCGCGGTAAGCAATCATTAAAACCTGGCATGAGTATTAATGTGTATTTTATCAGGGACAAAATTTAACAATAGAAATGAGTCTTGATCAAAACAAACGACATGACAATTGATAATATACCGCAGTTCTAGTAGTATTTAAGGTAAACCATATAGTTATATCGGCTTATATAAGCCAGTTTATTGAAACACTGGAAACGAATCTAATCAAAAAAGTGTGCACGGATATGAAGACAATATACCACGATAATGCAACATTAAAAATCCTGGGATATGTAATTGCATGATCGGAGGAATATTTTAACAATAGAAATGGAATCATGATCAAAGCAAATAGGCATGTTGAAGGTAATAAATACCGCAGTTCTACAAGTATTTAACGGTAAAGCCATAGTTATATCGGCTTATAATCGTTTTATTGAAACACTAGAAACGAATCTTTATTAAAAAAGGTGAACGTCTAAGAACAATAAACCGCGATAATGCAACCATTAAAATCCTGGTGGCATTAATGTGCTTTTGTATCGGGGATATATTTTAACAATAGTATTGAATCTTGATCAAAAAACAAATCAGGCAAGTTGATAATATAATGCAGTTCTAATGGTATTTAACGGTCAAGTTTAATAATTAATGGCTTATAAGCCGTTTTATTGGAACACTAGAAACGAATCGTAATTAAAAGTGTGGAAGTCTAAGAGACAATATACCGCGATAATGCAACCATTTAAACTTGGGATGTGTATTTATGTGCTATTGTATCGGGGGATATATTTAACAATGGAAATGCATCATGATTAAAACAAATCGACTTGTACATATTAATAATACACCGCATTTTAAAAGTATTTAACGGTCAAGTCATATAGTTATATGAGCTTGTATAAGACGTTTTATTGAAACACTAGAAACGAATCTTAATAAAAAAAAGGGTGAGGATAAGAAGACAATATACCGCGATAATGAATATTAAAATCCTGGTATGCATAAATGTGCTATTGTATCGTAGGATATTTTAACAATAGAAATGAATCATGATCAAAACAAAAAGATGTTGAAGGTAATAATATACACAGTTCTACAAGTATTTAACGGTTCAGCTTATAAGTTATATCGGCTTATAAGCCGTTTTATTGAACACTAGAAAAGAACGTAATTAAAAGTGTGCACGGATAAGAAGACAATATACCGGTAATGAAATCAAAAATCCTGGCATATGATTAATTTGCTATTGTATCGAAGGATATATTTTAAAATAGAAATGAATCTTGATCAAAACAAATAGGCATGTTGAAGTTAATATACCGCAGTTCTACAAGTATTGAACGGTCCGGCCATAAGGTATATGGACTTATATCGAGCGTTACATTGAAACACCAAAAAATCGCATGTCAAAGAAGGTGTACGTACACGTGACAATATCCAGCAATAAAGCAATCCGTAAATCCTGGATGTCCATTTACGTGCTATTGTATCGGGCGATATATTTTAACAACTGATATGAATTTGATCAAAAACAAATCGGGGCCGCAAGTTGATAAATACCGGCTTTATGTTTTTCGGTCGCCAATAGTTATATGGGTTAAATTAGCCGTTTTATTGGAAACACAGGAAACGAATTCAATTAAAAAAGGGTGCATGGATAAAAAAGACAATAACCGCGATAATGAATTATTCAAATTCCTGGCATATGCATTAATTTGCTATTGTATCGGAGGAAACCCTAACAATAGAAATTCTTGATCAAAACAAATCGAATGAAAAATTGATAATACCGCAGTTCTAGTAGTATTTAAATTAAATTTTATAGTTATATCGGCTTTGTTTTCCTTTTATTGAAACACTTATAAACGAATCTTAATTAAAAAAGTGTGCACGGATAAGAAGACAATATACCACGATAATGCAATTTAAAAACCTGGGATAAGGCATTATTGTGTTATTGTATCGGAGGATATATTTTAACAATAGAAATTAATCAATGATCAAAAACAAATAGGATGTTGAAGGTAATAATATACCGCAGTTCTACAAGTATTTAACGGAAAGTTATTATAGTTATATCGGCTTATATAAGCCGTTTTATTGAAACACTAGAAACGAATCTTTAATTAAAAAGTGTGAACGTTAAGTAGACAATATAATGTGATAATGCAATTCATTAAAAATTTGGAAGGTGCATTAATGGCCATTGTATCGGGGATATATTTTAACAACTGATTTGAATTTGATCAAAAACAAATCGACATGTACAAATTGGATAATATACCGCAGTTCTAGTAGATTTAACGGTAAATATAGGGTTATATCGGCTTAAATAAGCCATTTTATTGAAACAATTATAAACGAATCTTAATTAAAAAAGTGTACGGATAAGAAGACAATATACCACGATAATGCAACATTAAAACTTTGGATATGCATTAATGTGCTATTGTATCGGAGGAATATTTTAAAAAAGAAATGAATTATGATTAAAAACAAATAATGTTGAAGGTAATTATATACCGCAGTTCTACAAGTATTTAACGGTATAGCCATAAGTTATATCGGCTTATATCGAGCGTTCATTGAAACACCAAAAAAAATCGATGTCAAAGAAGCGTGCACGACACTTAGGGTGAATATCCAGCAACAAAGCAACCAAAAATCCTGAGATGTCCATTTTACGTGCTATTGTATCGGGGGATATACTTTAAAACTGGATATGAATCTTGATCAAAACAAATCGGGCTGTCAAGTTTATAAAATACCGCAGTTCCTTACTAGTGTTAAAACGGCGTTTAATTGTTATATGGGCATATGTTTGTTTATTGATACACCGGTAACGAATTCTTAAAAAGGGGTAAGTTAAGTAGACAAATACCGCGATAATGCAACAATTAAAACCTTGGTTGGCATTAATGTCATTGTATCAGGAATATTTTAACAAAATGAATTTGATCAAAAAAATGGTATGTACGGGTTGATAATATACCAAGTTCTAATTAGTATTTAACGGTCAAGTTTCATAATTATATGGGTTTATACCTGGTTTTATTGGAACACTAAAAAGAATCTTAATTTAAAAAGGTGAACGGCCTAGACAATATACCGCGATAAGCAATTCATTAAAAATCCCGGGATTTGATTTATGGCCATTCTATCGGGGATAATTTTAACCAATAGAAATGAATCTTTGATATAAACAAATCGGATGTATATATCAATAAAAATGCCGCAAGTTCTACTAGTATTTAAAGGTCGCCATAGTTATTATTCAGCTTTAAGTTGTTTTATTGAAACACCAGAAACGAATCCAATTTAAAAAAGTTGCCAAGACAATATACCCGGATAATGCAACCATTAAAACCTTGGAGTATTTATGTTATTGTATCGGGGAATATTTTAACAAATGGAAAATGCATCATGATTAAAAATAAACACTATACATATTAATAATACAACCGCAAATTTAAAAGTATTTAACGGGTCAAGTCATATAGTTATAGGAGCTTGTATAAGACGTTATTATTGGAAAACACTAGAAACGAATCTTAATAAAAAAAAGGGGTGACGGATAAGAAGACAATATACCCGGATAAGCAATCATTAAAACCTCATATGGCAAAAAGTTATTGTATCGGAGGATATATTTTAAAATAGAAATGAATCTTGATCAAAACAAAGGCATGTTAAGAATAATATACCGCAGTTCTAAATATTGAAGGCCGGTTTACAGTTATATGGACTTATATCGAGCGTTTTACATTGAAACAACCAAAAAAATCGCATGTCAAAGAAGTGTGAGTCACGTGACAATATCCGAATAAAGCAATCCGTAAAACCTTGAGATGTCCATTTCTGCTATTGTATCGGGGGGATATATTTTAACAACTGATATGAATCTTGATCAAAACAAATGGCATGTCGTTGGATAACATACCGCAGTTCTACTAGTGTTTTCGGTCAAGATATTATTATGGGCTAATATTAGCCGTTTTTATTGAAACACTAGAAACGAATCTTAATAAAAAAAAAGGGTATGGATAAAAAGACAATATACCGCGATAATGCAATTATTCAAATCCTGGCATATGCATTAATTTTTATTGTATCGGAGGATAATTCTAACAATAGAAATGAATCTTTGATCAAAACAAATCGACATGTACAAATTGATAATATACCGCAAAGTTCTAGTAGTATTTAACGGTAAAGTTTAATAGTTATATTTTTTGGGCCATTTTATTGAAACACCATAAACGAATCTTAATTAAAAAAGTGTGCACGGATAAAAACCATACCACGATAATGCAATTATTAAAACCTTGGGATAAGATTAATGTGGCTATTGTATCGGGGGATATTTTTAACAAAGAAATGAACGATAAAACAAATGGCTGGTACAATAAACCGCATTCTACAAGATTTAACGGAAAGATATAGTTATTGGCTTATATGCCTTTTATTGAAACACTAGAAACGAATCTAATTAAAAAGTGTAAGTTAAGTAGACAAAATACCCGGATAACAATTTAAAATTTAATAAATAATTGCCATTGTATCGGGAATATTTTTAAAATAGAATGAATTTTGATCAAACAAAAGGATGTTAAGAAAAATACCGGTACTGATTAACGGTCAAGCCATCCAGTTATATGGACTTAATCGAGCGTTAATTTTTAAACCAAAAAAAATCGATGTCAAAGAAGGTACGAAATTAGTGAAACCAGCAAAAGCAACTAAAAACCTGAGATGTCCATTTGTTATTGTTCGGGGAATTTTTAAAACTGATATGAATCTTTGATCAAACAAATCGGCATGTAAAGTTAATAAATACCGCAGTTCTACTAGAAAACGGTCGAATTGTTATGGGGCTTAAAGGCCTTATTGAAACACAGAAACGAATCTTAATTTAAAAAGTGAACTTCAAGATAATTTACGGTAATGCAATCAAAAACTTCTAGTATTAAGGTGTTTTTATCAGGGGAACAATTTAACAATAGTGAGTCTTGATCAAAACAAACGGAATGTACAAATTGAAAATACCGCAGTTCTAGTAGTATTTAATAAAGCAAGTTATATCGGCTTATAAAGCCAGATTGGAAACACTGGAAACGAATCTTTAATCAAAAAGTGTGCACGGATATGAAGACAAATACCACGATAATGCAACTTAAAACCTGGGATATGCATTAATGTGCTTTGTATCGGAGGGAATTTTAAAAAAGAAATGAATCAGACGCAAAAAGGCAGTTAAGGGTTAATATACCGCAGTTCCAAGTATTTAACGGAAAAATAGTTATATCGGCTTAAGCCCAAAACACCAGAAACGAATCTTTATTAAAAAGGGAACGTTGGAGACAAAAAACCGCGATAATGCAATCATTAAAATTGGTATGGATTAATGGCTTTTGTATGGGGGAATATTTAACAAAGTATTGAATTTGATCAAACAAATCAGGCGTTGATAATATACTGAGTTCTAATGGATTTAACGGTCGTTTATAATTACATGGGATATGGTTTTATTAACACAGAAACGAATGTAATTAAAAAGTGTGAATCACAGAACAATATCGATAATGCAATCATTTAAATCCTGGGATGTTATTTAAAGGCATTGACGGGAAATTTTTAACAATGGAAATCTCGATTAAACAAACGACTTGTAAATTAATAATACACCATTTTAAAAGTATTTAACGGGCATAATTATATGATTTAAAGACGTTTTATTGAAACATAGAAACGAATCTTAATAAAAAAAGGGGAAAAGAAAATATACCGGATAATGCAATATTAAAACTGGATATGCTAAATGTTATTGATGTAGGATATTTTTTAAAATAGAAATGAACTGATCAAAACAAATAAGCATGTTGAAGGAATAATAACAGCAGTTCACGTATTTGTTAGTTTTATAGTTTAACGGCTTATATGTTTTATTGGAACACAGAAAAGAATCAATTAAAAAAGGTGCACGGAAAGAAGACAATATACCGCGGTAATGAAATAAAAAATCCTGGCATATATTAATTTCAATAGGAATTTTTAACAATAGAAATGAATTGATCAAAACAAATATTTAGTTAATAAATACCCAGTTCTACAAGTATTGAAGGTCGTTTCACAGTTATATGGACTATATCGAGCACATTGAAACACCAAAAAAATCGATTCAAAGAAGGTGTTAAGTAGACAATATCCAGTAAAGCAATCCGTAAAACCTGAGATGCCATTTACGTGTATTGTATCGGGATATATTTTAACAACTGATATGAATTTGATCAAAACAAATCGGCATGTACAAGTTGATAAATACCGCAGTTCTACTAGTGTTTTACGGTCACATAGTTATAGGGCAATATTATGTTTTATTGAAACACTAGAAACGAATCTTAATAAAAAAAAAGGGGATGGATAAAAGACAATATACCGCTAAGAATTATTCAAACTGGCATAAGGCATTAATTTCTATTGTATCGGAGGATATATTCTAACAATAAAATGAATCTTGATCAAAACAAATGATATGTACAAATTGATAATATACCGCAGTTCTAGTAGTATTTAAGGTAAAATTATAGTTATATCGGCTTAAATAAGCCATTTTATTAAAAAATATAAACGAATCTTAATTAAAAAAGTGTGACGGATAAGAAGACAATAAACGATAATGCAATATTAAAAATCCTGGGATAGTTTAAGATTGTATAGGAAATTTAAAATAGAAATGAATCATGATCAAAACAAAAGGCATGTTGAAGGTAAATATACCGAGTTTCGTATTAAAGGAAGTTTATATTATACGGTTATATGATTTTATTGAAACACCAAAAAAAATCATTAAAAAGGTGACGTCACAGGAAATAGCAAAAAGCAATCCAAAAATTTGGAATGCCATTTGTGCATTGATGGGGATATTTTTTAACAATGTATGAATTTGATCAAAAAAAGCATGAAGTTTAAAATACCGGTTTCAGGAAACGGTCGATATTATAGGGCTTAATAGGTTTTATTGAACACATAAAATCAATTAAAAAGGTGAACGTCAATAAAATTTACCGCAAAGCAATCTTAAAACCCGGATGTATTTGCTATTGATCGGGGGAATATTTTAACAATAAAATGAATCTTGATCAAACAAATCAAAAGTTATAAATCGAGTTCTACTAGTTTAACGGTCGCCATATAAAAGGGCTTATGCCGTTTTATTAAACACTAAAACGAATCTTAATTTAAAAAAGGGAAGTTATAGACAATATACCCGGATAATGCAATCATTAAAACTTGGATTTGTATTTATGTGTATTCTATCGGGGATATATTTTAACAATAGAAATGAATCTTGATATAAACAAATCGGATGTACATACAATAAAAATGCCGCAGTTCTACTAGTATTTAACGGTCGGGAAAAGTTTAACAGCGTTGTTTTTTATTGAAAACGAAACGAATCTTAATTTGGTGAAGTCCAGACAATATACGCATAATGCAACATTTAAACCTGGGTGTATTTATTTAAATTGTATCGGGGATATATTTTAACAATGGAAATGCACGATTAAAACAAATGACTAGTAATTAATAATACACCGCAAAAAAGATTTAAGGTCGTCTATAGTTAAGAGCTTGTATAAACGTATTATTGAAACACTAGAAAAATCTTTAAAAAAAAAGGGTATTTGATAAGAAGACAAAAACCCCAAAGAAATAAAAACCTGGGAATATGATAAATGTGTATTGTATGGAGGAATATTTTAACAATAGAAATGAATTGATCAAAAACAAAAGGGGATGTTAATTAATATAACCGCAGTTCTAAAGTATTGAACGGTCGCAACATTATATGGACTTATATCGAGGTTAATTGAAACACCAAAAAATCGCATGTCAAAGAAGTGTACGTACCGTAGACAATATCCAAAAAAGAAACCGTAAAATCCTGAGATGTCCATTTACGTGTATTGTATCGGGGATATATTTTAACAACTGATATGAATCTTGATCAAAACAAATCGGATGTGTTGATAAATACCGCAGTTCTACTATGTTTTACGGTCAAGAAAGTTATAATTAATATTAGCGTTTTATTGAAACACTAGAAACGAATCTTAAAAAAAAGGGTGAGGATAAGAAGACAATATACCCGATAATGCAACATTAAAATCCTGGGATTTAAATTTGTGCTTTTATCGGGGGATATATTTTAAAATAGAAATTAATCATGATCAAAACAAATAGGCATGTTGAAGGTAATAATAAGCAGTTCTGGGTAAAGGTAGCATAAGTTATTCTTTTAAGGTTTTATTGAAACACTAGAAACGAATCTTAATTAAAAAAGTGTGAACGTCTAAGACAATATACCCGATAATGCAATCATTAAAATCTGGTATGTATTAATGTGCATTGTATCGGGGATATATTTTAACAATGAAATTGAATCTGATCAAAACAAATCGATGTACAAATTGTAATATACCGCAGTTCTGTAGTATTTAACGGTAAAGCCATAAGTTATATCGGCTTAAAGATTTTATTGAAACACTAAAACGAATTAATTAAAAAAAGTGTAATAAGAAGACAATATACCCGATAATGCAATCATTAAAATCCTGGATATGCATTAATGTGCTATTGTATGGAGGATATATTTTAACAATAGAAATGAATCATGATCAAAACAAATAGGCATGTTGAAGGTAATTATATACCGCAGTTCTACAAGTATTTAAGGTATAGCCATATAGTTATATCGGCTTATATCGAGCGTTACATTGAAACACCAAAATAAAATCGCATGTCAAAGAAGCGTGCACGTACACTTAGTGAATATCCAGCAACAAAGCAATCCGTAAACCTGAGATGTCCATTTACGTGCTATTGTATCGGGGGATATACTTAACAACTGATATGAATTTGATCAAACAAATCGGCAGTACAAGTTTATAACATACCGCAGTTCTACTAGTTGTTAAACGGTCAAGTTTATTGTTATATGGGCTTATATAAGCTGTTTTATTGATACACCTAGTAACGAATCTTAATTAAAAAGTGGAACGTTAATAGACATATACGCTGATAATGCAATCATTAAAATCCTGTATGGATTAATGTGCTATTGTATCGGGGATAATTTAACAATAAATGAATCTTGATCAAAACAAATCGGTATGTACTTTGATAATATACCGTAGTTCTACTAGTATTTTAACGGTCAGTTCATAATTATATGGCTTATATATGCGTTTTATTGGAACACCAAAACGAATCTTAATTAAAAAAGTGTGAAGTCTGAGACAATATACCCTGATAATGCAAATCATTAAAATCCTGGATTTGTATTTTGCCATTTATCGGGGATATATTTTAAATAATAGTGAATCTTGATATAAACAAATGGCAGTACATCAATAAAATTGCAGTTCTACTAGTATTTAAGGTCGTTTCATAGTTATATCAGCTTATAAGTTGTTTTATTGAAACACTAGAAACGAATCTTTAAAAAAGTGTGAATGTCTAAAGACAATATACCGGATAATGCAACTTTTAAATCCTGGGATGTGATTTATGTGTATTGATCGGGGATATATTTAACAATGGAAATGCATATGATTAAAACAAATCGATAGTAATTAATAATAATACACTGCAATTCTAAAGTATTTAACGGTCAAGTTCATAATTATATGGAGCTTGTATAAGACGTATTATTGAAACACTAGAAACGAATCTTAATAAAAAAGGTGCACGGATAAGAAGGCAATATACCCGATAATGCAATCATTAAAATCCTGGCATATGCATAAATTAAATTATTATCGGAGGAATATTTAACAATAGAAATGAATCTTGATCAAAACAAATAGGCATGTTGAAGTAATAATATACCGCAGTTCTACAAGTATTGAAACGGTCCAAGTACAGTTATATGGACTTATATCGAGCGTTACATTGAAACACCAAAAAATCGATGTCAAAGAAGTGTCGACACGTAGACAATTCCAGAACAAGCAATCCGTAAAATCCTGAGATGTCCATTTACGGCTATTGTATCGGGGATATATTTTAACAACTGATATGAATCTTGATCAAAACAAATCGGCATGTACAAGTTGATAACATACCGCAGTTCTACTAGTGTTTTACGGTCATTACATATAGTTATATGGGCTAATATTAGCCGTTTTATTGAAACACTAGAAACGAATCTTAATAAAAAAGGGTGCATGGATAAAAAGACAATATACGGATAATGCAATTATTCAAATCCGGCATATGCATTAATTTGCTATTGTATCGGAGGATATATTCTAAAATAGAAATGAATCTTGATCAAAACAAATCGACATGTACAAATTGTAATATACCGCAGTTCTAGTAGTATTTAACGGTGTATAGTTATATCGGCTAAAGCATTTTATTGAAACACTATAAACGAATCTTAATTAAAAAGTGTGCACGGATAAGAAGACAATATACACGATAATGCAAATCATAAAATCCTGGGATAAGCATTAATGTGCTATTGTATCGGAGGAATATTTTAACAATAGAAATGAATCTGATCAAAACAAAGGCATGTTGAAGGTAATAATATACCGCAGTTCTACAAGTATTTAACGGTAAAGCCATATAGGTTATATCGGCTTTATATGCTTTTTATTGATACACTAGTAAGAATCTTAATTAAAAAGGTGAACGTCTAAGTAGACAATATACCGCGATAAGCAATCATTAAAACCTGGTATGTGCTTAATGGCTATTATCGGGGATATATTTTAACTAATAATGAATCTGATCAAAACAAATCGGTATGTACAGTTGATAATATACTGTAGTTCTACTAGTATTTAACGGTCAAGCCATAAATTATATGGCTTATAATGCCTTTATTGGAACACTAAAACGAATCTTAATTAAAAAAGTGTGAACGTTCAAGTAACAATATACCGCGATAATGCAATCATTAAAATCCTGGGATTTGTATTTATGTGCTATTCTATCGGGGGATATATTTTAACAATAGAAATGAATCTTGATATAAACAAATCGATGTATATATCAATAAAATGCCGCAGTTCTACTAGTATTTAACGGTCGCATATAGTTATATAGCTTGTATGTTGTTTTATTGAAACACTAGAAACGAATCTTAATTTAAAAAAGTGAACGTCTAAGTGACAATATACCGCGATAATGCAATCATTAAAATCCTGGGATTTGTATTTATGGCTATTGTATCGGGGATATATTTAACAATGGAAATGCATCGATTAAAACAAATCGACTAGTACATATTAATAATACACCGCAATTCTAAAAGTATTTAACGGTCCAAGTCATATAGTTATGAGCTTGTATAAGACGTATTATTGAAACACAGAAACGAATCTTAATAAAAAGGGGCTGGATAAGAAGACAATATACCGCGATAATGCAATTATCAAAATCCTGGGATGTCCATTTATGAGCTATTATATCGAGGGATATATTTTAACAATAGAAATGAGTCTTGATCAAAACAAATCGGCATTTATAAGTTAATAATATACCGTAGTTTTACAAGTATTGAACGGTCAAGCCATACAGTTATATGGGCTAATATCGAGCGTTGTATTGAAACTCCAAAAAAATCGCATGTCAAAGGGTGTGTACGTACACGTAGACAATATCCACAATAAAGCAACCGTAAAATCCTGAGATGTCCATTTACGTCTATTGTTCGGGGATATATTTTAACAACTGATATGAATCTTGATCAAAACAAATCGGCATGTACAAGTTGATAACATACCGCCAGTTCTACTAGTGTTTTACGGTTTACATAAGTTATATGGGCTAATATTAGCCGTTTTATTGAAACACTAGAAACGAATCTTAATAAAAAAAAGGGTGCATGGATAAAAGACAATATACCGATAATGCAATTATTCAAATCCTGATATGCATTAATTTGCTATTGTATCGGAGGATATATTCTAACAATAGAATAATCTTGATCAAAACAATGACATTAAATTGATAATATACGCAGTTCTAGATTTAACTAAAGCTATAGTTATA
>JAGSMT010001283.1:0-72117 GCA_029286875.1 Lamproptera curius | reverse complement strand
TTGATTGCATAGGACGCCGAATGATACTTCCCATTCTAGATTTTTTTCCGCTATCACCCAATTATCAACTTCCATTACCACCGGATCTTTTCCAAATTTGGGGGTTTTGTTCCCTTCCAAAATGGAAATTCTATTAGCGCCCATTATCGGCCTATACAACCTTCCTTTTTTTCTAAGGTGTTTGAGTCCTGGTTTCGGTGGGAAAGATTAAGTTTCTTCCAATTGTTTGAGGGAACAACTTGATTAGCCCGCTTAATCTGGTTTAGGCCAGGCCACAGCATACTACCGCTTTTCTAAAGGACTGGTAATTAGGCCAAAGGAAAATTAAAGTCAAGTCTTGGTATTAATAAATTTTTAAACCTTTTGCCGAAATAGATATCCCTTTATATGTCGGTTTGGGATGAAATGGTTTGATTTTCATCGTATCTTTGGGCCAAGACTGTTAATTCCATTGAAAGCAAACTGGCTTAATCTCACAAAAGGGCTCAAGACGGATTCTTTCCAATTTTATTTTCATTTTCATTAATTAAATACTAACTTTGATGTTCGTTCTTTGATGATCTGCAACTTCTATCAGGCCAGAGAAGGATCCAGTGCAATTCATAAATTAAAGAAGACCTAGAGCTATTAGTGTGGTCTCGAAGTTCAAGAACTGTTCAATCCAACAAAGTGCCAGGCTAGATTGTCGGAAGCAACTTCTTAGTAAATTGACCTAAAACCCACCAGTCAAATTTGACTGCCAGATATTCTTTTGTGGACGGTTAAAGGACCCTCCGGACTGATGATTGACTCCACACTAGTTGGAAACAAATTACTTTTCTATAGAGTTACAAGGCGTTCTGAGGTCTCTTCGTCTAAAAACGTGCTTTTATAGAAACAAAAATAAGCTCCTGGTGCCAGGTCCAATTTCCCTTGATCGACTATGGTGAGTGTACACTTTGACCTGAATCGATCAACTCAATAAATTGACGGCTTTAAATAATTCGATTATTATTCAATATTCGTAATGACCATGTTTCCGTACCGATCCCAACCGGTGGCTACCAATTCCATCATCGTCGATCGTTTTGCCACCATTTCTTTTTCTTTACTTTATCGTCCTCTCCGACTTTTGTCTTCATTCCAACACCTCAGTGACGCTGGTCTGAGATCTTGTTCACAAACCTCGTCTTCTTCTTGGTCAATTCAACTTAAGATTTCATTCACAACCTTTCCAAATTCAATCCATACTTTGTGGAACCTACAAAAATAGGATCTAAAACGTCTTTCAGTTTTAAACAAAGGTGCGTAAACATTCTTGGAAGAGCAACTGAATTTGTGATTATATTTATATTATTAATTATATTTCTTTGCATAAGTCATATATCTATATAATATTTATGTTTTGTATGCCTAAAGTGTATTTATCGTTGTATTAAAAAATTAATATTTGCTAATTGTACTGAATTTTATCTCAAAATTTACACTATTTATGAACTTTGTTATTCCTCATCGTAGCCTACACCCAGTAAATTTTTTGAACCTCCCTAGGTTGGCTGTTAGATAATGCCTAGTCTTGTATTAGTAATTGTGCAAAAGAATAATAAATAAATAAATAAACCCTGTGCTTCTGTGCCTGCTTCAACGAAAAGTCCGAAATTAAACCTTTTCAAGTCTACTGGACACGGAAAAAACTTGGTAAACAACGATAACTAAACAGAAAAATGTGCTATTTATCTGGACACATTGAGTCAACATTGATTTCCCTTTGGACTGTTCTGTTCCATCCCAAGTATCAAACTAGGGTTCGATATTAGTCTGGTACTGGGCCGGAGAGGCGCGTTGTTCCAATGCGTATAGAAGCTTGACAGATGCCGTAGGGCCGATGAGCTGTTTGGCCCAGCGCGTGGGACAGAAGACTGCCATAGAGTTTCTAAAGCCCAAAGGGTAGGAAGTGCTGGTTTAGTCGGTGCAACGACTTTAGCCGTCTTGCACCGCGAGAATAACTATGGTAGTTTCCAGATGAAAAAAAGTGTTTGTGCCCTTTCTTAATCTATGACCATCGGTTTCTTAAAGCGCCCACCACTATGCTAAGGGGCACATACAAACTATAGCAACCACAAACCTTGTGGTTAATTAAATCGTTCTTAGCTGACCTTACTCCGAAAGCTTTCCTGCCAAATTTCAAGGTCATCTTAGTATGGTTCCAGAGATATCGTGATACTCAATATAAATAGGTGGAAATTTTTAATATAAGATAGATTATAGAGGTTTTAAAAAAATCTGCCAAGTGTCACTGGTTTCTATTCAATAACACTTATTTTGAACCAAAATGAGGTTTATAAGTATGTGTGAGCTTATATTTTGGACATGTTTATGAAAGCAAATATTATAAAAGAATTATTTTAAGACTTGGGTCAATACGTCAAGAGCATTAAGGACGCTATTGTCTGCGGTATAAAGCATATCAATTAATGAAGCTTTTAAACAAAACAATGTAAGTATTTTTATATATTTCTTGGAATAATAATGTCAAACAATTCCATATAAAATCTTACCTTAACGAAGTATCCTAAGAACTAATCTTAGTTTTAAAAGATTTTATAATGTATGGGGCAAAAAACTAAAGAATATATTTCATATATAAAATTAATTAAACAAGTTTATAACGTCAGACAAGGTAAAACTTAATAAGTTCAGAACTAATATTTCATAAACATGTAATAATTTAATAGATGTTTTAGAGACTTGAAGACTTAAGTATGTTCTATGTAATGTAATTTCAAACAACTAGTCTTGACAAAAAGTAGAGCGCTTATATCTTGTTTTAAAAAATGAGGCACAATAAACATTTCATTTTTAAAATGTAATTGCATAAATATTTATATATATAAAGTAATGAAGATAACTGTTATTTAGTACTGTAAGTTCACATAAATTTAATAATTTAAAAATTTATTTGGACATACAATTTTGATTTGAAATTTAAAGAATTAGTGTTTATAGTGAACGAAAATGGTTATGTAGTTAGTGAAGTCGGTCATATTTTTGTTAAATTATTAAATCAATAATATCTAATCAAAATGTGCCTTACCCAAATAAATCAACTTATGAACAAACGTTATTTTGTTAAAAACTATTAAAAGCTTTGAAAAATTTTCCAGCAAAGAAATTATTGGTGATAATAAACACAAGAGCATAACGTATTTCAATATTTGGTAAAATGTTGAAACTTTTATTACTTAGAAATAACTGAAATAAAACACGTTCCCACATTTTTTACATGAAAGTAACATTTTCAAGAGAAATGTATTTCAATTTTTTCTTTTCCATCATACAATTTTGACCGACTTCCGTAAAGAACGAGGCATTCAATACGTCATCATCATCATCAGCCTGTGAAGCTACTGCTGACATATGAGGATTTTCCAACGGAAAGAAATACTGCGACCTCTATACAGATAAGCACCAAAAGAGCTCCACCATTAAGAGCAAGCGGGCACCTTCTTGGGGGTTGTATTACAAATAAAAAATACCCATTTATATATTTTAATGTAAACTAAGTTAAAAACAATAAGGCCTATTAAGAGTTAATGATACATAATACAAAGTTAGTTCTTATGCAAGTTTACGCATTTAAAAGTTTAAAGTAAAAAACGTGTCTTACAATAAAATTTATAAATTGATTTTGATTATTGATTGTATAAATATATACAATAATGCGGCATAAGTTGTAAGGTAGACGAATCGTAGCCTAACAAAAGTTCTCTCCTCCCTCTTCTCTTTAATGAAAATAGCGGATACCCATCTACTGAATATAGTAAAACTATCTAACTTAAAAAATTGTGACAATAATACCTACATGCCATGCAAGCCTACATTTCATTTTGAGCAAGTGCCAAGTGCAAGCACTTACTCAAAATGTAAGGACTTGTGTTGAATATTGTTTATAATAATATTCAAGACAAGGGAAATTTAAACAAAAAAAAAATATAAACAGTTATAGAACAAAACAGTTATAGCAGTCTGTAACTGTTTTGACATCATTATCCTTTTCCAAGCTCTTCTAACGTCGCAACATGTACTATTTAGAACTCATAAGATAATCTTTATAATTCACCATCATCATCTGCCTGGCTTACTCCACTGCTGGATATAGGCCTTCCCTAATGCACACCTTCTCCATTAGGGGATTTCGGACTGTATCCCACCGTGCTGGTTCAATGCAGGTTGGTTAGTGGACTGACTTTTCACATGCCCATCCAACGCATGGTTCACCTTAATTTTCTGACATCTGGGTGGTCGGCTCAAATTGTCCTAACAAAACAAAAAACAATGATAACACAAAGTTGTTTCCCCGCGAGATTTGAACCCACAACCTCAGGTTTATAAAGCTAGGGCCAGCTAGGCCAAGACTACGGAGGTGGTGGTCGGAATCGTTATAATTACGTGCTGTAAATTATTGTTTTGTGGTACATAAAAAAGACAACACCGTCTAATTATTAGTCTTATTATCAGTTATTTAGTTTAGTTAGTCTCAAACGAAATAATACATTTTTAAATGCATATTTCTAAATCAATTGTTGCTGCACGATATTCATAATAAATAGACATTTACCCTTAGCATATTTATAAGTAAAAGTAATTTTTAATTTTCAGGTATCTGAATCTAAATAGGCATATTTCAGCGTGAAGGAAAATATAAAGGTTATCAATATATTATACCTATGTTTTTTTAACAAACGTTTGCAGCTCGATAACTGATTAACGGAAACAAGCCTAAAATCAAATACAATTTTGTTCTAACATACAATAACGTTAGGTAATATTAATTGAGAAGGCCTGTTTTCCAGAAAATATTACGTATAGCCGCAAACAACCTTTGTTGCCGTAGCAAATTTTGACTGCCGCATTAATTATAGGGATATAATATAATAGGTAAGGTATGGTTACACGTCGAAGAAAGAAAACAGAAATGGCGTAACTAATATAAAAGAATTTGTTCATCATACCTGAAGAACAACTCAAAAAATAAATATTTTCATCATAACCTGTACTATATTTAAATTTATTATAAGTAAAATAATAAAACTGAGATTTTTTAGAGATTTTATCTTAAGATTTGTTATGATACTTTCTTATATTGTTGCGAATACTAAGCATGGTTTAATAAAAGACTTTACGGATAATATTGCGTTTTACTTCGTTTACAATTTTGATGTCCATTCCTTGTTCACTTGAAAGCATAAAGAAAATAACATGCCATAAAATGATGAGTTTCTTGTGATTATCACCTACTAGGTGTTACCCGCGACTAAATAAATCAGTGTTTTTTTATTATATGTGCAAATTATCAGACACACAATTTAATCAATTTGATTGTGATATTCTTAAAGCATTAAATATATATTAAGGTACTTACCACAAAACTTTTAAAATGAAACTACATGACAGGTACTACCTACCATTAAAAAAAGGAAGATCGAATTCGGAGCTGTATGAGTGGAGGGACAAGTTTTCCTTAACGTCATCATCATCATCTTTTATCATCAGCCTTTGATAGTCCACTGGTGGACATAGACCTTCCCTAACACACCCCTATCCATTAAGAGGTTTTGAATCGTACCCTACCACGCTGGTCAAATGCGGGTTAGTGGGTGGACCGAGTTTTTACATATCCATCCGACGCATGGATCATTTTACTTTTCAGACAATTAGATGATCGGCCTAAATTGCCCTAACCAACTAGGAAACAACAATGAAAATTTGTTCAGTCCCCGCAGGATTCGAATCAACGTCCTTCGGTTTCTAAAGTACACGCCCTTACCACTAGGCGACGAAGGTAGTTATTAATACTAAATGTTTAATTTGCCTAGCACATAGCTCAGTGATTTTTTGCTAGTCATAACAATGGCCTGCTTGGGAGGAAATTAATAAAGTTTCGGTTTTGTATATACCGACTTCCCAGAACAAGGAGGTACTCAATTGGGAGTATATGTTTTTTTATGTTTTCTCTTTGCTCCGCTCCTGGGGCTCCTAGTAACATAAATAGGCTAATAGTAATCGTGATAAAAGGGATGAAAGTTTAAATAGAAAACAGTCATCGTCGAAGCAGAAGCCATAAAAATTTGTATCTAATGATAGGCACATACGATACTTACACCTTCTTTATATTTAATTTATATTTAATTACACTATAACCACTTATTCTACATAGACGGACTTAATGCCACAAATATACATTTAAATATACACAATTAGTACATATGAATACATATTTATATTTTGAAATTTATTACTGTTTTTCCTACCATAGCATAGAGATAAAAATCATAATCTTGTGCAACAACAAGCAAAAAACAGAAATATATTTCACGCCAAATGTTTTGACGTACAGAATTTGTAACAAGTGATTAATTCTTTTGTTTATGCAAATGCTACACAATATTGAAGTAAAGGACTTTTTACGGATTTTATCGGGCTTATTCTGCATTTGTTCTAGTTTTAAAAAAAATATAAATAAAGGCGATTAAATCCGTAAAAACTCCGTTTATTTATTAGTATGTAGGTAACAAGCATTTTTATTAAGGCATAATTTTTTCTCTATTCACTAAGGCTTCACTAATATGATATTATGGGAGACCTTTTGTCACGATACTCAAGAATGGAAAGGATGCCGATTCCACCCGAGCAAACCGAGAAAGTAAAGGAAACTGTGTATTATGTCTTAAATCCACCCTTTAAAGAAATATATATTCTTTTAAATGTTTTATAAGGAGATATTTAGTTTCTTTTGAGCTAACGGACTAAAAATTTTTAAAGACGTTCGATATTTTATATTCATTTTCGTTCATCTTCAATATTATTACTCACTTGTTGTTAGTTCGACTTAAATCATTAGGCCAATAAAAAAAAGAAAATAATTATAAGAAAATACTCTTTACAAAATAATTTAAAGTTTTAGTGATACATTTGACAAAAAAAGTCAAGTTTTAATAATAGCAAATTAAACAGTTATAGAACTCACGAAAGCCACAAAAAAGTTCTTAGTAGTTTAGACAGATTTTGCAGAATAAAGTAAAACGAGATTAATTTAATACCAATTTGAAAAGGGTTGAAAATTGATCGTATTTTCATTTCATAAATATAAAAAATAAGTGTTGTCCAATTTTATAAGTATTTTTGTAGATTGAAATGAATTTGTTCAATCAGAAGATGACAGATTGAGAAGATAATTAAAATTCAAATGTCTCTTTTCAATATAGAAGTGTAACACTCGCTTATTGATTGTCAAGGTCGCTATTACCAGTTCGGAATAGGACGCACGACCTGAGAAGAACCAGCGAAAGGAATTCAGCGAGCCTTTTTTTGACATGTTTTAAAATAATCAAATATACAAAATAAAAAGCCAGGCTGAATATTTCATTACGAGGT
The DNA here is from genome assembly GCA_029286875.1 of Lamproptera curius. Lineage (NCBI taxonomy): Eukaryota > Metazoa > Arthropoda > Insecta > Lepidoptera > Papilionidae > Lamproptera > Lamproptera curius. The sequence goes on along the minus strand of JAGSMT010001283.1, from coordinate 64,704 downwards.
CATATTATAATTTATAAATTCTTTTAAAATTATGATAGCCTTTAACACATGATCAGCCCAAATTGTCCTAACCAACTACTAAAAAACAATGAAAATCTGTAGAATACCCGCAGAATTCGAACCCACAACCTCCAGTTTTAGGCATCCATTTTAACCACTGCTAGGAGGCAGTTTTAATACGACATTTCAGAAAAACGAAAAGACAAATAGAATTCAAGTCTGTTATAAAATATTTTTCTGTTTTTCAGTTATTCGATAATCCTAAAAACTTAGTTTTTTAAATGATGTAAGTTTTATAATTTTTTTAAGAGTTAAAACTAGTGGAAATATCTATTTTCTTGTTCAGAGTTGATTTCTCAGAGAATATTTTTAGTTTTTCAACATTTATAAATGGTAACAGTTTATAATTCTACAATATACAACTTGGAAATAAATAAAGAGAGTTAATTAGATATACCAATTTTTAGTTGAATAAATAGTCAGAATGTGACAAATAACAAAACAATCTGGGAATTGGAATTAGAAAACAAACGAAGACAGTTGAGAGGTTTAGCAAAATTTAATTTCAAAATATGTCGAAGATTACCATTGAAGATTAAATATTTTCAAATGCTAAACAAAAAGAAACTTTGCTTGATAATTTCGAACCAGTGTTTCCAAATTTGGGACATGAACCATTTACGAGAATTTTTAAACATTGCGGCTCACCCTTGGTCATGAAACCAAAAAAGAGCGGTCAGTTGCTGCGCATTTACATAAAATTTATCGTAGTTACCACCATACCATCATCATCACTACTATATTTACAGCTGGACTTTTCTAAAGCACCCACCCATTTCGGTGAGGAAAAAGAAAGTTCCAGTTGTTTTTAATTCATAAATAATTGAATGTTCTTTCAATGAGAATGAGAGGGATGCATTGTTTAAAATTTTTTCATTACAGTTTAGCGTCGACACGATTTAGCCACTTTTAATCGTAAGTTCGATACGTAAATTTTTCGGATTAGTTTTTAATTAACCATGTAAACCCCTTTCAAATATGAGACAGTGAAGAGGAGGACTTTCATGCTTTCAAACAGGTAAGAAAAGATGGCGTCAGCAATGACGTGGAAATTTCACAATTGCTCGCGATTAAGTATTTTCTTAGTGAGGTTATTCGATAAACGATGTCTTCACTTGCTTTTCTTGACATTTCATGTTGTCTTTATATAGGTCAAATCCAGATTTTCTGCCAACTTCTATCTTTCCTGAGTAAGGAAATCAAAGTTATTTTTCTCATGAAAATGGTGAAATCGTCATTGGACACTACATTGAGACCTGTGTACTTCTTTTTCTTACAAAAGTTTAAATGTTTGAAACAGTATTTGTCCTTCTCGATAACACTCTCAGCACAAATAAAGTTTTTTCAGAACGCTCGAATTTTTGGTGCACTGCAAAATATTGAATCCGTTGACTTCGGCAGACAAATTAATTGTTTAATTTTGAAAATGTCTCCAAGTAGTTTAGGATGAATTCTTGTTCAGGAGATACTCGATATTCTTTTTTTGCGTAAACCGTGATTTCATGCGTAATTCACCTATCTCGTTAACACTTTCTTGCATTAGCCAACGTATCTCGTATGTAGAAGATGGTTTTGAGACACCACATTTCTACACAGCTTTTGAATAAAACGTGATTATCCTGCTTTTGATATAATTTACAAAAACAGCATGCTATTTACGTTCGAAATAATTCAGGAATTGCTTTTAAGAAAGCTGAAATGACCTCTATTTTGCTGCTAACTTGGCTCCACAGCATTACTGATCAAAGTTCCATTTCCAGTTCTAGAAATAATTTTTGCAGAACAAGATTATCTTTCAATCGAACGTTGTTTCTTTTCAAAAAGTCAAAACAAGATGTACTAATGGGTTTGATCGTCCTGTGTGCAAATGAAAAATATTTAGCAATACCGGCTTTGATTAATATTTCCATCTGAAATATTTATTATTAAATAACGCTGATTTTTTAATTTTTTCTCCATTGCTCCAATATTTTAAAGATGGAATTTAAAGTTCAATGTTCGTTTATGATTTGAATTATGAAGCTTAATTTAATAATAAGTAGATTTTTATTATTTAAAATGCGAAAGATATTTTCAAGATTTATGTTAAAATAATAGTTAAAATCAATGGCTAAATTTTAAAGAATGTTTGTCACGAACGTCAACTTTTAGAAGGACTTGTTCAATATGTTCGTAAAATTAGCTTTTGAGGACGGATCCGTGTCGGTCATGTGAACAGTTTAAATTAATTGGTTTCGCACAACTTTACGTTTCGGTATAATCAGGATGATGTAATTACCTTTGGTCGAACGTCTTATCCCTTTCTACTTTGATCCATCCGCCGTGGCCTACTTTGATATTATTATACACGGTATTATTTAAAGTTAAGTTGTAAATTGCACGGACACACGCGAAGGCCGGTAAACAGTTCGAACAGATTATAATTATTGATCGGTGACTCATATACCAATCTTCGTGGTTTCAAATCGTTACGTTTGAAGCACCGTTCCCAGCACCCATGGACAAGAACTGATAAACAATTGAAAGAGTACGACAACACAAGTTAGGAAATTCCAAAATTCCGCGACCAAAGTAGACACATTTGAAAATACGTTTTGAACTCTTAACACCGCGCGACCGTAAACTTACGTTCGAATCAACCGTGACCACGCGTTGGCAAGGTTTCACGCCGGTTGAACAAGGGTGACGACAATGCGTTATTTTCGCCGACCCCTTAAATCAATTATCGGAAATCTATATTTCGCAGGGAAAACTTTACATATTAACACCATATCAATTATTCGAAATTTATACCAAATACACGCAAAATTATGCTTAGGGTTGGGCGTTGCCGGAAAAGGCTTTGGGCTCCTTTCACGCATCCAGCTGGACTTTCCCATATAAATCAATTGTACATGATATTTAACATTAGTTTATAAAATTCACAAACACCATGCATCAATTTTTCAACTAGGACCATTATATAAATTTTTAACCGAAATTATCAACGGCAGTACGCCTGCGAAATTTTGCGTTGAGGCTTGACATAATCACCAACAAACTTGCAGGCTTTTCATAGCCAAGTTTTACGTGGAGAAAAAACACCAAACATAATATTTCTAGTTTGAAATGATTAAAACAACCTTAAACAATTATCCCCAGCAGTCTGTTATGACTTTGGACAATATTATAAACTTCTTCTATAACCGTTTATATCCAAGCTACATAGGTTCAATCACCCCTACATTAGGTTTTTGCCTATCCACCCTGTCCAATCAGGTTGTGGGTGGCTGACTTTACATCCCATTTGCGATGATTTATTACTTTTAACATGGTGTCGGCCAATTGCTAACCAACAGGAAATACATAAAATTTTTGAATCTTCAAGTTCAAACCAGACCTGTTTTAAACACATTTATCACTACCAGCGTTATTAATCTATTTAAAAATATATCTAATTAAATATTATCATTAAAATCAAATATTTGTAGTCCAAGGAATTAGGCGTCCCTTTTTATACGACCCATAAATATTAAAAAAGGCATTTTAAAAATATCCTATGTATTTTATTGTAAACGACAAAATTTTGAGTAATTTAAATAGAATCAGCAAATGAAAATGAATCCATAAGCAATTATTCGTAAAATTGATGTGTAATCAGACAATTTGAATTTGGGTATGATTTAGGCCAAACTTACAAGATTTTCCAAACAATCCACAGTTAAAGGCCTATTGAAATATGCTCCGGAAATTCCTTCCAATATCTATTTGATAGTTTTATAAAGATTTAGATCGGCTGCATATATATCCTTTCTCTTTATTTAGAAAAGAGATTTTACATCTATCACCTGTTGATAGTCCACGTGACATGGCCTCAATAGGGTATTAGCAATTAAGGTTTTGAATAACACAGCGGCCAATGCATTTAGGTGACGCTTTTTACGCATCTGACATGGAATCTTGACAAGATGAACATTAATTCTTAGGCAAATAGAAAACAAAATTTGAAATTATAGTCCTCAGAAATTAAGACTCTGTTTTAAGCAAACCATACATTAACATCGGAGATGTTAAAAAATTACATAAAATACATTTAAAACCACTCCGTAAGAATTTTTATTATAACTCAATTTCGATAAGTATTTTGTATTAATTTAAATACTATAAACAATTTTTTCTTTAAAATGATTTATCATAGTATATATACTAATAGTTTGACTCCCTAGTGATGTAACTTCACACTGTCATTGTTGAATTATTTTATTTTATTTAAAGAATCTATGGTAATGAATTAAACAAAAATTTTACATTGCGCCAGAACAGGCAGTCGAGTTAGTAAAATTATCCATCTGATGTTTTTAAGTGGTCAAAGATTAAACATCCTTTTCATTACCACTTTTTGGTAGGCAAAGCAAGTCATTGGTGAATTTATTTATTTAGTATTTGAACCCAAAGCTTTTTCCGTCGTGACCTATCAATTAACAGGTCCTTTCTGTCTGCTGGCTTGTAAGAAAAACTACCTTCAATTTTGTTTACCAATTTTCTAGTTTTTTGATAGATCCTGAATTAACATTGACTTTTGAAAGGTTTTAAGACAAAATTTAAAGTAACATTATATATAAACACGAGTACAAAGCTGACGGATTTTATAGATTTAATTATGTTTGACGTTTCAAATTTTACGGATCGATTTCACAGCCAAGGAAGAGAAGTTTCGCCTGTCAAAGTTTTTTACCAGCTACTGTCATTTTTGCCAAAAATATTATAAACAATTAAACGCGATAATATCCGTAGTGTTTTAGATGAATTTTTAAAAATTTTATGAAGAAAAAATATCTACATTTGAAAGATTTAATAGAAGCCGCTTATATTATCACCCTTCGTCAAGCCGCATTGGCTCGGTTCGGAGGACTTTCTTCTGTCTTAGACTAAAACATATTTAGAATACTTAGAATGTGTCCAAATCGTTTCTTTCGCATTCACAAGAGTTGAACTTTAAATTCAATTAGGAAAAAATTTTTACCTTCACCAATATACTGATATATCAAACTAATTATTATGCCTTAAAACACACCACCTGAAGAAATACATTTAAATCTATAATCGTATATTTACATTTACCCTGTAAACAATAGCAAACCTTGATTAAAACCAGAACCAGAAAACCTTTTACAAAAACCAGCGTAGTCCAACTACAATATTGTTATGAATGTTAATATAAACATCCTATTTATTCACTCTATCATTAACAAAACAAAAATCCATTGCGTATTTCTTAACATTTAACATACTATGGGACATAATTAATGGCATAAATATTTATCAAAAAATGTAATTAATTATTCTTTAACATCCTAAATTTCATTTTACATAAGATATAAATTTATATTGAAGTTAACAAGATATCGGGAATAATTATCGATATATCATTATTATTATTTCATTATAGAATGATTCAACCCAATGAGTTCATGAATAGCACTTATTAAAGTTGAAAAATATTGTACATTTCATTTCAATATTAAAATTTACCTTCGTTTTGTGCTCCATTATGACGAAGATTATCTTTAACCTCTTAAAGTCAAAACTACATATTTCAAACATTGATAACGAAATTTTAGCCATTATATAATTATAATTTTGCGCTAAGTTTGATATTTATAAATTCCTAAATCTATAATTATCTCTTTTCAACAAACGCTATGTTGTACTAAAGTCATTACGACTACGGCGCAATCTTTTTTTTATTGACTACGAAGGACGAGCAGTCGGGCCACTGATGAAACAGGTCACGATGCCATGGAATATTGGAATAAAGTGTACAACAACTGTTGAGAGACTTACTCTTGAATTTTGAAAGTACAATTAATATTTGTGGTGAAGATATGTTTTTAATGGTTCAAGTTTAAAAGAAAATAAATAATAAAATTACCACAAAACCGTATTTACAGTTTACAGAACATTTTTCCTTATAAAGTTTATTAACCTTAGTCAGTCCAATTGGCTTGACGCCGAGTTTTGGGAACTTTATAATTCATTTGGCTTTCAAATATCCTAAATTTTAAATCAAATTTTATATAATATAAAGTCACAAGTAAATAAAACATTGTGTTAATTAACATACTAATTTTTTTTAATGTTAGAGAATTAAAACATTCCTCATTCCCAATCGGAAGAATAACTTGAGGAATGTTAATGTCAAAATCTGAAATATTTTCACCGTTGAATAAGTAAAAAAAAAAGATTATTCGTTTTAGATGGAGGTATAAAAGGCTTGCAGAATAACGAAAAATATTTAAGAAATAATATTTAAATTTTAGAAGAAAGACCCTCCCGGTTTTATAAAAAGTATTCGTTAATTTTATTTTAAGAAAAAAAAGCCTAACATACTCCTAAAACATCAGGTATCTTTTAGAAAGTCCCGTTAAAATTGAAACAACCATTCAGAGATTAGCGAGAATAAACAAACAGAGAATTTTTTAGTTTTGTTATTTTATCGGTTATATATCAATTTATCATTTAAAACCATTATTTTAATGTTATGAAGAGACTCTCTAGTTTTATTCTTTATACATTATCCTAGCTGTCATTTCTCTTTGGCAAAATCTTTTTTTAAGCTAATGGAAAAAGTTTATTCTGATGGATTTAATCCTTTGTTCCCTCTTGTCCTTGTTCTAGTTGTGTTCTTATTAGTGATGGTTGTGACGTCAAATTACTTTGTGGATGACGTATTTCTGTTAACTCTATGGCGGAAGTAATGCGTCGAAGAGCACTATTTTGGGGAATATTGCGCAGTGTTTAAGGCCCAATTTCTTGAGTGAATAAATACTGGGACCAAGTTTTAACGCCAATGACACGGGCAAAAGTCTTATATAAATTTTACAAGCAGTTACGTCTATGATTGCCTCAAATAAATAAACAAAAACATCACTAGTTTACCCAAACGATTGGACTACTATCTCTATTGGTAAATCGAAACGAATGCATGTTGACACTGACAATACAGTAAAAATATGTTATTGCGCAATCTTGTTTATCAAAATACTAAAATCGTTTAAAGTGTAAACACAACAAAAGTGTAAATAAACAGTGAATATATCCATCATCATTGTAACAATAACATTAAGTTTTGAGTACGCCTGTTTTGATGAAAATTCAAATTAATCAAATTAAATTATTGTTTTTTTATTAATAATGAATTGAATGGAAATACTACTTTGAATTCGCATTATAGTTCCCTCAAGTTTCTAAAGGAAGAAAGATGAAATTGTCGAAAGATGTTTGACTGCTAACATCTTTTTATCATTCTGGAAACTTCTTTATGTAGAAATTTCATTTTTGACCGACATGCCAAAAGGATGACTCAATTCGGAGCATCTCTTTTTTTATATTATGTTACCTCGCTTTGCTCTTAGTACTCCGTTTTTTTTTTTTCAATCGTAAAATATTCCCATCTATCTTTTTTTTTTAATAATTTTGTGATGATGCTTTTAATAAATATTTAGGAAATAAAAAATTGCGCTTTCAAAACAAGGTTGTGAACCTGTCTAATCGTTCGAGTTTACTAAGCCCTTACCGCTTATACCGTAAAGTATAGACGTAAAATATGTTCTACGTATTTGCATTTCTTAATCTAATGATAAAGTCTGCGAGCGCAAGAGTAACGAACCGTTCTAAATACTTTTTTTTAGTTGAAAATAGGCATTTTAAAAGCTCATTTAAGGTAATATGTGTAGTGTTAGTTCACATGAAAGTTAATATATTAATAAAAATCATTCATTGTACAAAACACTTTGATTAAATAAATATCTTAAAAGATATGAGAGATACAGAGAAAAATGTGAGGGAATAATTCACGGGACAATTTCACTTTATTACCCGCTTGTATTGGTAAATGGTTCTGCACTGTTTTAAGTCGGTCATTACCTTTTTGTAGAAAATTTCATTTCTTCAATATTCTTCGGATATTGCAAGGGTCAACTTTCTCCGTACGAAATTGCGCCGGTTTTCTGCCACCGCATTTCTCTGGATAACTTTTAATTCATTTCTAAAAATGTAATGTCTATGACACGTTTATTGCCAGAATGATTTTTTTTAATGCAATAACTTTCACGTGATCTTAAACTATTACCCTAAATAAACTTTGAATGTGCCTATCTGCAATTTTTTTATATTTAAATTAAAATGCTTATTGTGCGTTATTCTTAAAACATAGGAATATACTATCGCTGACTTTATTGAAGGCCAATTTTTTTTTTTTTTTTTTTACACACCAACAGCAATACACACAAAATATTCAACATTACAATTCCGAATTTAGATTAGGGTACGGTATTAAAGCCATTACAGGCATGTATAGCGATCTTTATTACACAATTTGACATGTTCAATAATTTTGCAAACAACGAACAATAGTCTTAACCTTAGCTTAATTGTTAAAATACGACATAAAGAACAACTTAAAGATTATTTAAACAGTATTATGTTACACATACTTTATGTCTATATCTTAGGGTTTTGGCATCCTTTGTATTTCAATCGCAAGAGGTTGTCATTTTTGGTGCCGTGATGCATCACGCACAACAAGTGTATTCATTTGTTTGCTAGGTTACCTCCGTACTGCCTCCGTAGCCTAGTGGTATAGGCGTTTGCTTTAGAAACCGGAGGTCGTGGGTTCAATCCTGCGGGACTCAAAAATTTTCATTGTTGTTTCCTAGTTGGTTAGGAAATTTGGGCCAATCACCCAAATGTCTGAAAAAGCAGAATCCATGCTCGGATGGGGCATGTAAAAGGCGGTCCACCACCAACCGCATTGGACACCGTGGTGGGATGGTCCAAAACCCCTAATGGATAGGGGTGTATTAGGGAGGCCTATGTCCAGCAGTGGACTATCAAAGGCTGATGATGATGATGATGATGATGATTCTGTAAGGGTAAAACTTAAAACTTATTACTTGTCTATATTTGTTTTTAGTAAATTTTTATAATTATTTTGTCTTTTTTTTTTTGTATTATGTTTGATTTACTTTTTAATTGTTAAATTTTTGACTTATTTCTAATTTATCCATCTTTATTGTAAATTGTCCTGCCAAGTTTAATTGTGCTTATTTGTTAATTTCTCAACAAAATTATGTATTCATTTAGTGCTTTTGTTGTCTTAGAATTAATAAAGAAATGAACAAAGTGTGATTTAATCCAATTTGCTTTGTAAGATTTTATTATATTACATTTTCAACAATTGTGTTATGAAAGCAACTCGATTCAATGTTAAAGCATTAATTAAAACTTGCTCATTGAAAAATCACAATAGCTGAGGAATATCACAAAATAATGGGAAAATATTTCTAAATCTTAAAAAAATAAGTTAGCAATGGATATTCAATCTTTTTATTATATTAAGATTTTAACAATTAATATTATAATTTAATATAATCCTTTATATTATTTATTAAAATACCAATAAACAATACTTTTGCTTTTGAATCGTGATTACAAGATTCAATTAGAAACTAAGCCAGAGACGTCTTATATACTTGTACTTACTTACTTAAATTACTCAAAATTTAACGGTTAAACAGATGTTTTGAATCTGCCCCGTAATTCTACCTCTGTGCCTAGTACTACCTCCTAGGCTAGTGGTATAGGCGTGTGCTGAAAAGAGGTTGTGGGTTCCAAATCCCAGGGACTCAACTTCATTGGTGTTTCCTAGTTGGTTAGAGAACTGGCCGATCACCCAATTGTCTGGTAATATCCATGCAACAGCGGTGTGAATGAAAGCAGGATGAGATCCCAATTGATAGGGGTGTATTAAGGAGGCCTATGTCCTGCAGTGGACTATCACAGGCTGATGATGATGGTGATGATGTTTATGAAGTGTTGGAAAGACTATAGCTATTCCTCCAGTGTTCTTTCTTGTGGATGTAATGTTTATACACTCCATATAAGCAATGGCAACAATCAAATTAACAGCCATCAAATTATTAACCATCTACGAAACCCTAAACTTTTCAAAAGCATAAAAGGAAAAGGAATAGTTTCATCAATCAAAAGAACACTATTAAATCTAATTTACTGACTAGGCGTTGCCCAACTTATCCCTAATTATATGATTACATGGTAAAAAAATCTGTTAATTTTTGTATTAAAATGCTTAACTTACTTCCAGTTACCTTAAGTACACTTCAGGTAAAGTCCCGTCAAAACCGTGCCCAGCTATTTCTGGCTTTGCCAGAATAAACAGACAAACTGACAGCGGGACAGGCACACAGACGAAAAATTAAAAAGAAATGTTGTGGTTTACGTACCGGATATATATTACAATGTACCAAAATTTAAAAACTGTCATATTAATGTTACAAACAAAGACTCCAATTTTATTTTTTCGTATGGATAAGAACGACGTAGTGTAGCCTGAATACTTTACAGACAGTGTAGTCTTGTAGTCACAATCTTGTCGTACCCTTCTCCAACGTAATAGAAAAGTCGTATTATAGTGAGTATTGTTTATTATAATTTTTGTGTACGCATCGAAACTAGAAATCATGATAGTTTCTAAGTCAAGTCAAATTCTTTATTCAATATTGAATCATATTGATTGTCACATAAACTACCAACGGTTTCGAAATCGAAGCTTGTAACCTTAGAAGAACGGGCGTAAGAAACTCAGCAGGACCTACTTTTTCTTCCTTTTTTCAATTAATTTTACAGAATTTATGTATAGAACGTCATATTCTAACAGTTTGAAATAAGCTCATACAGAACAGTTCATTGTCAAAGTGTATTATCTATCAAGTAATAATTGCAGCAATATTAAACAATTTGTTTCGAAGGCATATTCCATATTATTACGCTTTATATAAACGCCTTGTAAAACGTCGGATAAACTCGAAATTATGCATACAAATAAGGACCGATGAGTTCAATATTAAAATTAAACCGATGTCCTTAAGATAATGGATTAGCGATTTTTGGTTTCTTAAGCCCTGGAGTTTTGTGTGGACAAAGGACTTTAATTAATTTTGTATTTCTGGAATAAAATAATTTTGAAAAATTATATGAAAATAGATCATAGTTTAAAAACGACAAAAATTGGTTGACAAATAATTCAACTGTTTTTGCAACAAACGGCAGACGAGCAGTCAGTTGTATATGATATGAAAATAAACTTAGGAGTAATTTGGAGTATTTCTTTAGTTCATTATCGAGATCGAGATGGAAATTCTTTTTAAAGATAAATATTAAAACAAATAGTGATAATTTGTAGGTGGTAGGTCCCTTTTACAGGAACCGTCTGGGGCCTTCACAACTGCGGTGTCTATACTGCCACAAAGCAGTTGTGAAGTCACTCTGTTCCGGATTGAAAGGCAATGAAGCGTATTTACTGGTTTAACGAGCGTGCAGCCCATGTCTCAAGGTAGTTAGCGCGTTGGTGATACCATTGTATTGCCAATGTCTGGGCATCGGTCTACTTCCATCATGGTCGGCTGCTCGACATTGCAAAAGTCTAAAATCAATATTTTATTCATATTTGCTTTGAGAAAGCACACTTGAACTTTTAACAAGCATTTGTGCAAGGCGCAAAGGATTTAAAAAGTCAGAACGATTCCAACTAGTTTGCTATGCTCCATTTAAGAGTACGAGTTACCCTACATTGTAGAATTTCAAGTGGCTTGGCGAATTTTAGCATCGAATGTTAAGCTTTTTGGTGTCGTAAGTGTTATAAAAAATATTTTAAAGCTGTAAGTTTAGTAGTCTTTCTAGGAAAACATATTTAATTAGATATGTAAATAAAAATTCTTTAAATCGTGTTCGGTATCGTATGTATTTCTGTTTTTTTTACTATTTCTAGCATTAAAACGTATAAAATAAAATTTTATGTTCATAAGAAACATACCAACAATGTCTTTAATAAATACTTGGCATAGGTTCAATGCGTATCTATACAAATAAATAAAATTGGTGTCTCCTTTAGAAACCGGAGGTCGTGTCAATTTTCATTGTTGTATCCTAGTTGGTTAGGGCAATTTGGGCCGGTCACCCAATTGTCTGGATAGTAAAATGGTCCATGCGTCGGACGGGCATGTAAAAAGTGGCCCCACCCACCAACCCGCATTGGACCAGGGTTGTAAGATACAGTCCAGAAAACCCCACTAATGAAGTAGGCGTTCATTAGGGGAGCCCTATGTACGAACCCACGACCTCCAGTTTCTGAACCACACGCCCATACCACTAAGCTACGGAAGCAGTAACGTTATATGATATAACATATGTTTAATATGGTAGGTATATTTTCTATCAACATAGCTTCCGTGCGAAGCAGAGGCGGGTCGCTAATATATTTGTAAATAATTATTTTTATTGTATTTCATAGAAAATAATCTCGTTAGATAATAGAAAATAAATCTCGTCTGATGGCGGCACAGCTGCAGGCGTCTTCGTTGATGCGGTTGGGGTTCGCGGTAATTATAAAACTATCATAACAGAGCGTTGGCCATTCGCGTGCGTGACTTTAAAATAGAAGGCTACGCTGCGTGGAACTCCCGAGGCTGCTCGACGCGGCGGGCTGGACGCCATGCGTCACCAAAGTATTTTCCTTTTGTCTCGCGAGATGAAAAATTAAAGGAAAAAGGAGGCAGGCGAAAGGCGGTATAGTAAGAAGGAAGGAAGATTATTGTAACCAATTTGCGGCTGGTAGGCGACATGAAATGCGCGGAACAAACTTTAACTCATAAAATATTTTTAAAATACAACAATCTCTCATAACAGAATAGTTAAAGTCGTTATGGTATTTAATTATAATATAATTTAAATATTCCACATCCTATCCAAAGCCATACTATTAAGTATTTGCCTCATTATATAATAATCGATTATTACTAAATACTAATTAATATAAGTAAAGTTTGTGTATTTAATTCAAAGTGTCAGTTCAATCTGGTAACGATTGCGTTTGATAACTTTTATGATAAACTAAACTTAGAAGCTTTATAACTTAAAACACATTTTAAAGGCATAAATTTTAGATTAATTAAGACGGTTTTTACTATTATATTTAAGATATTTTCACGTTCAGTACGTTACAATTATTTAAAAATGTTACCCCTTGTTTTTGACTTTTTCAAGGTTCCATGGTGTGTCTCGTAAAAAAGAAAGACTTTCTTAAAAATCTAGAGTAGTACTCGCGGAAGCAACATAATTAATGTGTCATATCACATTTCCACGACACATAAAAAATAACCCTAACTTAACACCTTATCAAAACGTGGTAAATATAAATTTATTATTGTTTTCAAAAAAATTGGCATTTAAAAGTATGCATTCAATGATTTATGTGATGCTATAATATTCAATTATCACTTAAAATTATTGGTGTGTACTATATACCATAAATCACACTGCGTGAATTATTGACTCTTTCAACAAAAGACTCCGAAAAGAATAAAATCTTTTAGGATCTAGTATCTATTATCGTCCTTTCAGACTAATGCGGACATAATCACTCCTTACACTCTTATACGCCACGTTACCAGTCCTCTGCTGTTCCTCATCCAGCCCACACGCCTCTCGCAAATGTCATCCTCCATTTTACCAGGCGTCCCACACTACCTTTGCTGAGCCTCAGTCGGCAGAACTTCATGGTTAATGTATAGCATTTACAAAAATCCCAAAACGTTCAGCTCTTACCTGTCAATGAAATTAATCATTCTTTACTTCGTAAATTATCACAACACCATACCAACATTAAGTATTTCCGAAAATTACATTAATATAGGTCTTCTTAAGATATGAAATTTCTAAACAAAGCCTTTCGTTTAATTGGTTTGGAAACCAGCAGAAAGTCTGTTTTCGACTTCCCAAAGAAGGCACTCAATTTTAGCATGTGTTTTAATATAGGGAAAAGTATGATAATTTAATTATAAGAAGTTTAATAGATACTGAGGAAATTTAAAAAATTCAGGCTTTAACATCCACAAACTCTTGCGATTAAATTACAAATGCTGGTTCAACCTTAAGAGATATATTCAAACTATGTTTAACTTTATTGTTTTATGAACTGCTCTATAAAAAAGAAAGCGCATTACTTTAATTTTAAGTATAGTCTACAGTAATATTTTACAATTTTTACATTTTGTACTCTATAACAATCGCGTAAATAAAAAAAATACATACATAGATACATAAATACATACATATGCACTCTCAAACTTAATTGTGGGCCAATTCAAGTATAAATTAGTACAACAAGTTAAATTCTATCTCAAAGTTTAGAGGTTTGCATTTTCTCTCAGAGCAGGTTCTCGATTGTCGTAGTGTAGGACTCAGTACTTGCGGCCATGGGAAGCTAAAAAGAACTGCGGCTTTAGATGTAGGGGCCGTAGAGGCTACCCCAAGCTGCACCAAGCTAAACAAGCCCTCTTCGGATGTGAAGTAGGGTTGTGGATGTGATGGACGGAGATGAAGTGGTAGGCGTACTTATCCCTTCCTCTGCTGCCGAGAAGGAATTGCGAGGGAAGAGGAGTGTCGGTATTCCTAGGCCGCTTTACCAATCTTTCGCAACTGGCCGGGGCACATCGCTATGCGGTGTGGAGGACTTTGGAAGGAGGGGACTTTTGGCACCGTGTCGTTGATCTCCCTCTGCGGCCGAAGTGGTACTGGTGGTGGAGCCCAAAAGCCAAAGAGGCCACTTCTGGGGGCAGAAGGTGTAAAGCGCCTGTGACCGCACGCTAAGGGCATCAGGAAGGTACAACGTGGTGATTTTAGTCGTTGCAAGTCCGACATACCTATACTCGGGGGTAGGAGCATATACAAGTAACATAAATAAAACAAAAAATATAGTCCGATTATACCTCCATTAGAATTCGGTCAAAAACTAATTCGTACGATGATTTTAGCAAAAATACATTTCTTGGTTCCAACTCACCTAGGTCAGTTTTTTGAACGACTAATTCATTTACTTATCGTTCAAAGCACCAAAACGATCAAATAAACATGAACCATCGATTTTCTAAAGGACGCGGTAAATGAAATATGGTTTAAATGAAACCGCATTACAGTTCATAGTGCCAGAATAATTTACTCAAAAATAGATTATTCACTAGTATTTAAAACAATGGTGAATATTGAGTGATAATACATTATGTTGTTCGCTCGTTTCTAGTAAATATGCTGGCCTCAATGCGTTTCAACTGGAACTAATATTTTTAGACCTACTGTTCACAGCAGAAAATTAGCGACGGCCTCCGTAGAAAGGATCTTCCACCTTCACAAAAACACAGTGTACATATCTACAGTAAAACCTATCAAAACTACTTCATAATACATATTCAAAAGGAGACACTTGTATTTTAAATAGTTTATAGTATATAAATACAAACTCATGTAGTGAATAAGGAATATCACAAAAAGAAATTTGTAATCTATTCGTAACCGCCTCCTGCTTTGCTCCAAGCACTGATTAAATTTCCAGTAATAATGAATAATTAATAAACTAAAGTATTTAATTAAACATCTTATATATTGCAAACATTTATTCAGATATCAGTTCATAACTTAAATTATTTTGTATTATTTTATAAAATATCACTGAATTAAATCGTTTAAATTATCGTGTTTTAGTAAATAAAATTATGGTTTTTACAAACTTCTGACAGTTCAATTTTTTCAGACAAGTAACTAGAAATAATACAGTTTAAGAATATTCTTGTGAGATTATTTGATTTAAAGTCGTCGTAAATTATTTTCATTGAATTTCTAAAATGGATGGACATCATTCAAACGTATTTAAATTATATTATGTTTGGGACAAAAACTATTTTCATTAAGGTCGAAGACACTTAACTAAAATTAACTTTTCAAGTATTTTTCTTGAAAGATTACTAGTTACATGTGTAAACATTATGTTCGACTTGGACCGCCCACTTGGCGTAGTGGTTGCTTCCCTGACCGTTGCGCCAGTGGGTATGGGTTCGTCTCGACCACGGAAAAAAATGAGACGAACGTAGTGTTTCCCCTCTTGGTGTTTTGTATCTATATTATATACATTTTATAAAAGAAAAAAAAACATTGTATTTTAATGTATTTATCATCTAAGTTCCATAGTTTAAGTTTTGATTAGTGTTAACAACCTAGAAAAAGATGAACAGGATGCTATAATGTTATAAAACTTATCATAATTTAATTATGTATTCAGTAATTGAAACCGTTAATATTGTCATTGTAATATTTAGGTTTTTATTATTATTATTTAATTACATCTTGTTTTATATAGCTTTGTAGAATAATATGGTTATGTAAATGGATAACACAAAATATTTAAAAGGGAAAGATTAATATTAAAGGGAGTCTTTGAATGTTTGTTAGTTGAAAATGGTATTCTGCATTCGATATACCATACGTCGTTGTATGGCCAATTATAAGTTTGCTGATAATAGCACTTTAATACAAAGCCCGCTCCGATCTCTTTCCTTCTCTTGACATTGGCTTGGGTATTTGAACAAATAAATTCTTAGTTCTTGAAAAAAGTATCTCAATATTTTGGATTAGAAATTTTCAAGTTAATAATGAATATACTTGGTAGAAATAACAAAACAAAACTAAAATTCACTATGTTTATGTTTACGTTAGAAATGTTTGAAGCATTCAAACAACGAAACACAGTCTTTGTTTAAATTCGACCATAAATTACTCGTACAGTAAACAGATTTTAACCTCGTAATCAGTTTGGACCCTTCCGAATTCCTTAACGGTTTTGGTAAGTGTATTAGCTATAGTATCCCATTTTATATAACCATTTTGCGTCAAATGACTGGACTTAAAGTTCTAATAAATTTTACTCCTCGCATTTTCCAATGTGATCAATGCATGTTATAATTACTTGATGGACTTTTAATCAGCATGCCAGAAGGCTTTAAGAAAAATTGCAAATATATCAAATATAAAGTTGTGAATACTTGTCTCACTGTTCTAATACATACTAAGGTCATCTTTTATGATAGAAGTTTCACATGGTAACGAATATTGTATATTACAACCTCTCATCGACATGGTGCCATGTTACTTTGTCCTGAATGCTGATCAACTCAATAACTGGACGACTTCTAAATAACTGCATTCGATTTGTTTTCAAACCTTCGTAAATTGATCATGTGCCTTCCTATCGTGCAATTGCGGTGGCTACTCATTCGCCAGCGATTAGCTGTTGGGCTCTCCTACTTTATTCTTTCTTGATTCTCCTTCCAGTCCTTTTTACATATTCTTCGCATTTCCAGTACCTCTGTAAGTCGGTAACAAAACCTTCGATCGACGCAAACCGTCTTCTTCAATGTCCTATTCACCGTTCTGACTTTACAACTCTCTTTTCTATTAAATCAATAACCTTTCGATATTAGGATGGCTAAGAATCGCTTTTGAGTTTAAAGTTCTCGAATATCTTCTAAAACAATTCTAATTTAGATAATCAGATGTTTTTAGTTTAACTATTTTATTTGTTCTTTAACACGCAAACTTATATTATTTATGCATTAATTTTATTGAGTAATTCCTATATTGTATTTTATATAAAGTACATGTTTGTGTATGTATATGGATATATATTATGACTAAATATGTTTTATTATATATATTATTAGATGGTCTGATATTCTTTTATTATTTTTTGTTTAATTGTCGCCTTCCTCAAATTTTTTCTACCTTGTCTGGGAGAAATGCCTTCGGCATTAAGTCCCTTTGTACCCATTTCTAATTTGTGTGTACATAGTTAAATAAATAAATAAATATTGCCTTCAATATTTCGTTTAGTTTCATATAACACGATTTTACTTTTAACATTGGTCTTTTTCATACAATTAAACGTTAACAAATTTAAAAGACCTTCGTTAGCTCTCCACATAAGCATTTAGTATAAAATTGTAATATTTTATGAACATACATTCATATTTCCGTAATAATTTGTTATTCTAAAGATAAAAAATACTTGTTTTAAATGGCTATATTATGAAATTCCATGAATAAATACATTAATACGTAAAAAGCGATTACATTCCTAAACACTAACTATGTTTATTTTTTTTTGATATAATTAAGATTTCTGTTGATTATTCTTCGCAGACTCTTTTTATCAAATATTTATTCAAGACCTAAATTTTTGTACAATATTTTTTGAAATACGCCCATGTATATGAACCTTGACACTTTTATTTATTTCTTTAATGTCTATAAAAGTACTAAAATTATAAAAAGGGTCATATAACAATTCTAGCTCTGAAAAAAATTCAAAATGATTTCAAACAACTTTTCATTGTTGTTTCCTATTTGGTTTGTTAATCACCTGGTTGTTTTAAAAGTAAGATGATACGTTGGATGGGCATTTTAAAAGTCGGTTGCCTGACCTCCCTGTCATATCATGTCGGTTATCTGTCACATCTGACTATAAGGTAAGTAAGCCTCTATAATATGTTTGAATATTGAACGTTAGGGCTCCAAAACATCTTGGAACCCTTTTTTACCTGGGAAATGCCGCATATCCGTCTTTGCTGAATAAAAATTAACTCTATATATTATTGATTATAACATCTAGCATATTATACAATAACATGATAATTATCGAATATCCGTCGTAAATACATAGCATAAGCCAACATGCATAATCATTCGAAAGTGCTTAATATTTGCCGTAAAATACGTAGTCCAATTACTGTGTCACACATTGAGCAAAGTATGATAATAAATACGTAAAGCAATCAATACAAGAATAATTGGTTTAGAAGCTGAAAATGTTAAATGTATATTTAGTCTTGTTATATTAGCTAGTTGTTTAGTCTTACGCCTGTTAGTTTGGACTAATTGATAATTATATTTTGGCGAATATTCATGCGTCGATCGTTAGGTGGATGTTTGATTCAGTTTTGTGATCGTTTTAATGACGTCAAATTTCTATAATATCTTATTCGAAATGTGACATTTTTAAAATTTGGCTTTCCTATTTATATTGAAATATAATTTCAATTAAATATGACGATGTAAAATAACACTTCTCGAAGTAATGTACTGATATTAAAAAAATTACAAATAATTTTAAGTTCAAATGATGATGTTCAAATAAAAGTAAAACTAAATGCAAAAGGTTTATCTTTGTGTTGCATGGTTGTGGATGAAAAAGCGTCGAGGCACAAACATTCGACTGTATTTCTCGGTATCACAATAGTTTCTAAACTGCAAAGGAGCCCTTGTATTAATAGGTAAGCAAGTAAGCTTAGCTCAGTGGCTTATGGAGTTAAAAAAAACGGGATTCGTAATCCATGTCGAGACGAACTATTTAGTGCATTTTAGTTATTCTTAGTGTTATGTTTAATGACACCCTATTGTGAATAAACACGGTTTATATAAAAACTATGTTTGTATTTCAAAAGAGATATTCCAGCAATCTAGGGGCCTTAAAATATAACTGTCATATTTACTAAAGAAGCAGTTCTCGAAACGTATACGGAAAATTAATAAATAAATTGCAAAGCACTGTGATACGCATAATGTAAATACTAGGAGTCAGCACAATCTTGTTGGAAAGTTCTTTATCGCGCGTTGCGAAAGGGGTGGAGACAGAAAAATTAAGACCGAAAGATGTCACGAAACTTTTTGCTATAGTTTCAAGACTTGCAGCATGCACCTGTTTCTCTGCCTGTCTGTTTCTTTCTCATTCTCTCTCTCTCTCTCACTCTCTCTCACTCTCTCTCACTCTCTCACTCCCTCTCTCTCTCTCTCTCTCTCTAAAGCAATCCCAGTTATTTTCATTTCATCTTTCCATTTCATCAAACGGGTGGTGTCGACGATTATTTTTTAAGGGTATACGGTTTTTTGTTCATATTACAATTATAAACATAAATGAATCGTGACAGTGTTTCTCAAGTTCTGGATATTGCTGATGGAGTTAGGTAAGTAAAGATTTTGACAGACAATAATAAATGCTTGAGAGAGTCGTTCTAATGCGTATTTGTTAATAATATTAACGAGTACGCATTAGAACGACTCTTTGCTATTATGCTAACGTAATCGTACGCTCTATAGTCTCTACATTATCGTGTGTTTAGCAAGTGTCATAACTTTAAAAACCAAGTTTTCGTTCGGTGTGTCTGGACGCTTAAATTCTTTCATAAACAAAACTCTAAAGAACGCTGAAATCTTTTATGAAACTGTGTATACAATTTAATTACAAAATTTGCACATAACTTTACATACCGTCGATTAATTACTAAAAGAAAGCTTTAAAGGTACGTTCGTCTGTAAAATAATTTTATCGCTTTAATTATACCAGACTTTGATAATAAAATTATCACTCCAGGATTTGTTGATTCACTGTTAAACTTTTACAAAAAAAATATTGAAAAAAGAAAAAATTAGTCCACCTGAGTTTTCCGGTTCATCTTAATCTAAATTTTTCAATTTTCAATACAATAAGACTTCAATACGATTTCTTTGCGACATCTCCACAAAACGTATTGAAATATAGTTCTAATCCAGGCTGACAGCGCGGATTTGTTTGACGTATGAACCTCATTACATTTTGCTTGATTTTGACTCAAAGTAAAGAAAACCCATAGCAACGAAGGTGCGTCCAGTTTGTTGTAATGGTCAACTGTCGCCAGTGATTGAAGTCTTGGTGACAATCCATCAATAGAAACGCTAGATATGACGCCATTTTGAACACGGTAACTGTTTTTTTTTTTTTAAATTGGATCTTGTGCTCTGTGGGTAATCCTTTAGAACATACCGGATGTTGGGCCCGTTGCCACTAGCGCGTCTCCACCGGTAACTATACCAAGGGCCCAGATAGGAAGGACTCGGCTTGGGCCGTCACTTTCTGGTTCCCTTTAATACGCTGAATAGAGGGCTGCTCAGGTGGGCCGCTGCCCAGGTGGGCCTTTATGTATCTATTTCGAGTCAAGTTTGGCTGAACATAAAACTATATTGCTTTTAGTCATTTTGCCGCTGAGTTAGGCTCAGTAAATGAAAGAACTTTTCACAGAACTAAATAGTTACAAATACGAGGTAGAGACAGAAAATCGTACAGCTTTACCTGAATCTTGTCTATATCGATGTCTATTAATTTTGGATACATGGTAATCCTTCAACTTACAGTTTAAGTTGAATTTTTTTCCTGATTGATAAATACTATATCTACGAGATCTGTTCATATAAATTCAACCCAGTATCACTAAAATAAGGTCAACATTGAATTAATTAAACTAAAGTAGTTTACTTATTTTCAAAGACTTTATACATAAGATCTATATTAGCAATCAGCCAACTGAGCAGGAATATTATATGCACAAGTGTACGCGAAACAAGCGCCCTGTTCCTTTATACTCTCAAAGCCCGATGGGACGGATACCGAGACGACCGGAGGTAAGGCGTAGGACCGACTTTTTCGATGCCCATCCGACGCATGGATCATCTTACTGTTCGCACAGTTGGGTGATCAGCCAAATTTCCCTAACCACAAGACTAAATAGAAAACAACAAAAAAAATTGATAAGTCCCTAAGTTCAAACCTCCGGTTTCATAGCACACGCCCTTACCACTGGGTTACGGAGAAGTGTATATATATATAGTAATTGTAAAATAATCTAAATAAAATTATACCTGCTTTGTGGGCTTTTAATTATTTCTATCAACTAGATGCATCACAGAAACATAACTTCCATAGTTTTATTTCATTGGCAGTTTGATTAAAAAGAGATTTGAGAAGCGCTAGCAAAATTAATGAAACAGCGAATGTTTTTCATATCCGGCCGCGTGACAAAGGTCGGGGTTTAAATAAAGAACAACAAATAAATGAGTTTCGCATTCACTCGTCATTTATAAAATGTTTGCTTTTGCTATTCACTGGTTTAATTGCAGGTTTTCATTGAAAATACTTTTCTAGGGTTTGAATGTTTTTTTATATGAAATTAGTAAGCTAACAGAGTACGAAAATCTTATAGTTGAAAAAGTTATGTTGATTAAACACCGACTTGACATACATAATTATAATTAAGAATCCAAGCAAAAGGCCCTTAATTTTACAAAGCAATGAATGACTTCCTTTTCAGTGAACTTCAAGTAAACCCATACCAGGTACGTACTGCTTTCGAAAATCTAGTACCAGAAATCAATAAATAGAATTACAGTGAAATTATAACTAAGAACTGGTTTATAAAAATTGTTCACCATACAACCTTTAAAAACCAATTTCATATTAGTAAGTCTACAATACAATAAAAGAGAAGTAGGACATCTTGTCGTCAAGATCCCAGAAGCAATTGCGTATCTTGCAAGAGATGCATATATAGAATGTGCTTATAACATGAGAGGAATGAAATACATAGCTTTGAGACAGGTCACATTGTAGGCAAGCTCTGGGACGGCGCTGGCGAATGCAACCATCCACAATTCATGTACTCTGCCACCTGAGGATAGTCCGGGACTTGAAACATCAAGCTCTATATTGACATCACAAACTTCGTTAAAATTATGTAAAATAAAGCACACAATATATGAGATATGTATAACATTAAATGAAGCGAAAGGTAAAATATCTACCTTTCAGTCATGTTTTTGTCATAGAGTTAAGGGCATATTGAAGATATTTCCGTGTTACCCAAAAAATTATTTAAAAACCAATGTATGATTTAAAAAAACAAACTTTATATCTCAAGATATTTGTATATTTCACAAATTTGATAATTCCATTTCAAAACGTTACGTATCTTCTATCCCAGTGTTGTATCTGCAGCTTTAAATTGTTTCGTATAAAATACTCAAACAATTATCACAAACATTGTTTCCTACTCATTAAATATCACAATATCTAGGGTTTCAGTTTGTGATCTGGCATGAACTAGCTTTATAACCGAAGGTCTGGTCACCAAATTCTGAAAAGTAAGATGATCCATGCGTCAGATGGCAGTAAAACATTCACCCATTGGAACCAGCCTGGTGGGATAACATCCAAAAACTCCCTAATGGAGAAGTCGTATAGTCTTAAAGATATTAGGGAAGGCCTATATTCAGCAGTGGACACCCGGGCTGATGTTGATGAAAATAAAAGTTGCACTTCCTTATTGATTGTTAAATAAATCAATTTGGAAATGAAAATCTTTGACCTGAGAATAATGTACGTAAAAAAACACAGTAACACTCTTTTTACTTGATAAAAAAAAATGTGAAATTCAAAGAAATATATTTCTATGTTTTACATTAGCCTGGAGGGAACATTAATGATCGGGTTTACTATCGTTTTTTAACATTAACCAACAGTTACATACCGTACTACGAAAATCTTCCCATACCAAATGAAATAATTCTACTTCCGACGAAAAAGCAAATATTATGGAATGATCGCAGGTTGATTAAACTCGTTCTTTTTGTCATGCAACAAAATTACATTTTGATTAATGTGAACGTTCGAGATAAGCTCACAGGATAAAAAGAAAAATTGAGTTTTGACACCATTTCTCTTTCGATCGTATGTATTGTTTCTTTTGTTTTTATTTGGAACTTTTGGGTGGCAAATGGAAAATATTACTAAATAAATTACAAATGGTTTTTTAATAGGCAAAAGTTGTTGTTTTTTTAAATGATATTTTATTTAGATACAACAGATAATAGTTTAACTATTTAACAACAAGAAGATTTATCATTCTTTAATGATTATTTATATTCTTTATTACTCACTACTATATAAACCAAAAAACTAATTCTTTAATCGTTTTAAACTTTTCTTACTGTTAGTTTTATCTCAAGTTCAATCAAACGTTTTGACAAGCTGAAATATTTTTACAATAACATACCACTATATTCCAATTAGAAATGGTTTCAGTTTTTTAACTCTATTTATTAGTTAGTGATTTTTATCCATCGTAGCTTAAATTCAACATCAAATAACGTTTCATAAAATAGTAAAACAGTGATATATAAAAGGTAAAAGTTGCAGGTTCAATTTATTATTTTATATTCTACATATTGTAATTTTTTATTTGATTATTTTTCATTATTTATTATATTAATATAATTATTTATATATATATATATATATATATATATATATATATATATATATATATATATATATATATATATATAATATATATATTATATATATTATATTATTATATTATAATATATATTTCTTTTTTTTTAATTGATTTCCTACTGTTACTAATATAGAATAAGTAAAAATAATTTTTATCTAGGTGCTATGGCTTATATAGGTGCATGGACATTAGCAATACTGGTAATATGACCAACGCGCTGCCTATTCTGAGCATAGGATGTTAAGCCTCGTTTTCCCAATGAATACGCTGGTTACGGTGCCTCAACGGAACACAATAGATTTTCACACCTTCTTTGCGGTGAAATAGGCGTACCTTCTTTGTATTGTAACAACTAATATTTATAATAGTTTTAATTGTTACTGTTGTGATGTCACAAGTATAGTTGATCCTATTTGTAATAAACATCTTTCGAATACTGACTAAAGTATCGTAATTACAATCAAAACTTCCAGTCTTGAAAGAACCATCTTCAAAATCACGGTTCTTATTGCAAATCTTCTAAGGTATTTTTAATACAAAGTTATAAAAATTCTCACCAGATTGTTCTCCTTCTCATTATAATTTGTAATCGTTTGCGTTTTTATTAAATACTCTTAAATTGTAGAACGATATATATGTATGTACTTATTTTTTATCATTATATTAATATGCATGATATGCATATCTTAGTACATATAATATAACATTGACATACTAAATATACACATTTATATTTAGTATATTAATGTTATATTACACTACCAATAATTAAGTCTTAAACCTAAATACTTCTCTTAATTTTTATTAAGTGGTTTTTGATCTCCGCCTTAAGTTGATATATTTTTAAACACTATTATAATTTACCTCCGTAGCCTAGTGGTATTGGCTTGTGCCTTAGAAACTGGAGGTCGTGGGTTCGAATCCTGCGGGGACTCAACAAATTTTCATTGTTTTTCCTGGTTGTTAGAAATTTGGGCCGATCACCCAATTGTCTGAAAAGTAAGATGATCCATCGTCGGATGGGCATGTAAAGTCAGTCCACCCACCAACCCGCATTTGGACCAGCGTGGTGGGATCGGTCCAAATCCTAATGGATGGAGGTATTAGGAGGCCTTGTCCAACAGTGGACTATCACAGGCTGATGATGATGATGATTATAGTTTTCATTACCATTAATATGTCCGTGAATTACCTTTGTACAAAACTAATAAATATTATTTTGGTCGATATTAAGATATCGAAGGTTTATTAATATGACAAAATTAGTATATGTAAATTATAATAGTGAGATATATGACGACCAGCGCAAACGATGTCGGTAAAGAAGGTAACGGATCGTGCTTCTTGGTGAATTATAAGGGACGCCTATCTCCGGTATTCGTCTTTAGAGCTAACAATTAGGGCTGTAGTATTTAAGATAATTATATTGGTGGAAACTTCGGTAACAATGCAGAAATTACAATAGTAGAGTGTATTTATACAAAACGATTAGTTTGTCTTATGAAAATTTAACGTCTTCAATATATTAAAATTTTAGGAAGAAGATGAGTTTATTTTTAATGACTTGCCACAAGAAGAAGATATGAATTTGGATTATTTCATTAATATATATATTTACTTTGTTGCTCTGATCCTAGTGCTTGATTTTGTCATTTCTTTTTAATAATAGTATTAACTTTAAATTGGGCCCATTTTAAAATTTATAGTATAGAGATAAGGTCAATTGATATTGAAAAGGAAATTTTTGCGTCAAAACCTCAACGTCATGCGATTAAATACCAAACGCTGCGAAACAGTAATAGATACCTTAAACTATGTTTGAATAAATGTACTTCTTTAAAGCCGTAAGCCGTTCAATGTAAAACATTGTTAAAGAAATTTACAATTAGGCTTTCAAACCTCATTAAAGGTAATTAGTATAATAGTGTAAGTTTCATAAATAAATCTCATTCTATTATAAAACTTATCTTCCTTGAAACTTTGATTAAATGAATACAAGAGATGTAGAATTTAAAATGAACTGGGTGGAGCCGCAGGGCGGGTTCTTGCAGAGTGCTTATACATATTTAAACTGGTTTGACTGGTATAAATTGTCATATTTTTGAAAAATTTCACTTGTTATTAAAACCTATTGTAATAAATTTAATAACAAGTGAATTACTTATTAGACCATGTCACCTTTGTACATGTAATAATATGGGGTGAATGGTGGCCTTCCGAATCATCTGCAAGATTCGATCCTGCTCCCTTAGGACGAATAGCCGTGGCGGTGAGCGTCCGGCGTACCCTCGCTGAGGGCGCGGTGGCTCCATCAGTGACGTCTCACAGCGTTGATTTGTCTGATAAGAACTGAAAATATTTTTACTATTAACTTTTTATTAGAAAAAATATATATGATTTCAGTATGTAATCATTTTGCGCAATATTAGCGGGTAGCAGTTGTCCCGCGATTTTTGCCACTTTTCTATCTCACATTTAAATTTAAATATCCGTTACATCTTTGATCACTATTTTTATCAAAA
Organism: Lamproptera curius; assembly: GCA_029286875.1. Taxonomy (NCBI): domain Eukaryota; kingdom Metazoa; phylum Arthropoda; class Insecta; order Lepidoptera; family Papilionidae; genus Lamproptera; species Lamproptera curius. The sequence continues at coordinate 38,078 of JAGSMT010001283.1, read as the reverse complement.
TGTTGTCCTCGCAACATTTCATGTTCATAGAATGAAAAATTTTATTTTACTAATTATATGTGAGGTCACACTGTGTTACCTAAAATGAGCTTTTTATATGCTATCATTATAATTTTTATATTAATTGTGTATATTAAAATGGTCACTGTGGGATATTCCTAAAACATACACATATGCTTTCGCAGCATATCTTTATTATAGACAATTTCAAAAAGTACAATTACGTAAAATAATTGAACCAAGTGTTCAATTTAATCGCACAGGCTGTGATTTTTGACATCGTAATTTTTAATTACCTAATATCTATAATTTACTACATCACAAAATTAAAAAATTACAGGTAGTATATATCATTTAAAAATGAACAAAATCAGAGCCTAGGGTGGAGCAAAAGCTAACATACTTAAAAAGAACATACGCTCCAAGTTTAGTACCTCCTTCTATTGGGAGTGGTCCAAAATAACAAAAAAAATTTAAACCAACCTTATATACATATTGAAAAATGTTCCTTACCAAAAAACATTGCATAATATTTTTTTTTTTAAAGTGGTAGGTCCTTTTTTATAGGAGCCGTCTGGACAGTACCACCGCGTTGCTTATTTCTACGCCTAGTAGCATGGTGAATTACTTCTGGGTTCCGATTTGAAGGTATCGAAGCCTGCATATTTACTGGATAAACGGACGTAACGTCATATGTATAACTGGGCAACGTTGGTGATACCAACTTTTTGCCGATATGGGTCGTCCATGGGCCAGTGACTCCTTTTTCATCAGGTGGCCCAAGTTGTCCGCGTCGTTTGAAATCAAAAACGAAGCTTTAGCCGTAAAAGACGAATATACGTGGTAAGATTTTTACCTATTCTATCAGATTACGAGGATTATAACTGAATGGAGCTCCCAAACTTTATTTTAAAGCTTACTATTAATAACTCTATTAATCTTATTTCAGCCTGGAAAAAAAGGTGTTAGGATCTAAAAAGAAAAGTAATGAAAGCTTTTTCTTTCACTGTTTAAATTCAGTTAATATCAAAATGTCTGCTAAACTTAATATTAAAACATATTCGTAACTACTCAATTGGGTTTTCGATGCACCTTGCTTGTAATTCTAGTTTTCTCAAATAATTCCTGGTTGCATCAAATATAAATTCTGTTGATGTTAATCCTGCTTTGCAAAGCTAATCGGATTCAAATTTTACTAAACTAATAAAATTGTACTTAACTTGCTTTTAACAGGTTTTACTCGAATGGTCGAAGTAAATTTTAAAATGATGCTTTGGAAGTTTTATCTTATAATAGTATACTGTTTTGCTAACGCTAATTGTATTCTAAATTTTACAAACTTATAAAAGATTTTGTACTTTAACTTGCTTTTAACGAGTTTTACTCGCATGGTCGAGTAAACATTTGAAAACGATGCTTGTGAAGTTTTATCTCATAAAAGTATACTGTTTTGCAAACGCTAATTGGTTAGAATTTTCAAAACTTATAAAGATTAATGTAATTTAACTTGCTTTTAACGAGTTTTACTCGAATGGTTGAGAGTAAAAATTTTGATAATATTGCTTGTGAAAGTCTTATCTTATAATAGTATATCTGTTTTCTTAAGCGTTGCTAACGGATGAAACTTTCTTTCTGATGTTTATACTATTCTCAACCATACAAGAAGTTAAAACTACAAACAATAAGCTGTCTACGAGTATATGTCCATTACCTACCGTCCAACTGTCCTCAGAATTCCTTCAGGGTTGAATTTCGTAAGACCCGTTCTTATATTGTTTTCACGTCAATCGGCTTTATAGCTTCAGATATATTGTGATCGGTCAGTTGAAAAATGGGCTCTCCTGCACATATATATATACTTATATATATATATATATATATGGATATGGATTGCAAATTTTTGTACGTAGTTTTGCCTCCTACTTTAAGGATATCGTTTATGTAGTAATCGATTTTCAACGATTATAACAAACATTCCAATCTACCAAATAAATATATTCAACATTTGGAATAATATTTGGATTATATTACTTTAACTGTCAGTGGTCGTGGTCCATCGATCGGCATCGCAATAATTAGTGCAAGATTGAAAACTATGTTTCTATCCGTTCGCTATTGATCAATTCTATCATCATTTACACTTAAGGTATTTGTTAATATTCTTGGATGGGTAACTAGCATTTGGAAAAAATTAATTAAACTTTACTATAAAATTTTCAGATGTAAATCATTTTAGTGCAAAAAAAAAAAAATTATAATTTTATTTATATTTTAACAGAATATTTTTACTTAATTTAACGTTCGGGATGGTCACAGTTCAGTAGATTTTAAATATTTACGGTATTTTTTCTGTTAAAATATAGATTACAATAATCCTTAAGATAATATTTTAAATTACCAAGAATTGACTTACATGCTATACGTGGAATTAAGTTAAATAAAGTGTAATTTCAAACTGAAATCTCGCCAAAGGTCAGTGTCCACATTCCTCAGCATCCTTTGTCAACCACGCTCTTTGTAGGACACCGCACCCGTCAGAAAACTGCATCGTTGTCAACCAATTCAGAATTATTTCGCGGAATATAAAAACGTGTTCTAGGTACATATTGATAAAAATTTAGATTTTCCATGAGCTAGAAACGTTCTATCGAGACGCGCATTTAAAACGATATATAATATCATTGTACACAAGAAAACGGTTATAGATATGTTTTAAATTTCAAGGCATTGGCAAGATTGTTATTTCACTTGCTACTTTCCAAGAAAAACGACTTGTCGAGGTATACAAAACAACACCGTACTTATCAAACCGTTTTCTATACTGTAATATAATAAAAAGGTACGTTTAGAAAGATCAGATCAGACCGTTTCTCTTGTCCGCCGGTCGTTCTGTCTGTACGTGGTGGGCGTACAATACAGTGAGTATAACAGGAGTATTCAAGCTAAAGTCCGTATTCTTCTAAAATCAAGGACAAGAGTCAATATGATAAAAAGGTATGGCCGAAACTTGTAGATTTACCTAATTTTCTATAAGTTATTTTTGTTAACTCATAATAAATATGAATATAAAGAAGTTATTGGTAATATAAGTTCCACATTTAGACAAGCTGTGGTGACAGATGCTTAAAGTGTTATAATTAGAGTCCGACCGAAACTGTTTTTCCGCCGAAACCGAAACCGAAACCGAAAGGTTGCCGTGGCTTCATTTCGGCGAAACCGAAACCGAAACCAAACTCCGTGATCAAGTATAAAATTCTAAAATACTAAAATTATTTTGCTTTATTATTATTTTGCTTTATTATTATTTTGCTTTATTTTAGTCATGGACTGGATACAGTATTGGTATTTTGAAATCTTACTAATTAATACTTTGGTTTGTATTTGTAGTTCGAGGGGATCAAAAGTAAAATGAGATAGAAAATAATGACTATGATAGGTTAATTATTTATTTTTCTACAAATCTCCGAGTCTAACTACACACAAGTCCAACGTTCCAAGTTTCCAATGCTTCAATTCCTTTAAAAAGGATTATCTTGGTCCTGCGAAAAGGTCACCACGCATCGTTAACTTGTTATATATAGTTTTAACAATGTTTCCTCTAAGTATTGTATCAATTTGGAAAGAAGATGAAAAATAGCTAGGCGCCAGATCTGGTGAAGAGGGGGATGCTCAACCATTTGTACGCTAGCATGCTGAACGGTGGTCATTGCTAATGCCAACCTATGCGCCGGTACGTTGTCAAGATGAAACAGCTCGCCCGTTCAAAGTTTGCCTCTTTTTTATCATTGACGGCATTTCTTAACCTCGGTATTAAAGCTGTATAATCTGTAATGATGGTTCCATGCTCCAGGTAATCAAACTTCTGAGTCCCAAAATATTGAGGCCATACCCCGGCCAGGCCATATACAACGGCCACGGCATGAAGATCCTTCGGGATAAACCCGTGTTTCGTCCACTGCCACAAAACTAGATTTAAAGTTTTTAGAATCTTCTTAAAACTTGTCCAACGATATCTTCGAAGTCGATTTTGTTTTGAATCTCGGCATCCATCTTGCGAAGACTTTTCTCATATTCAAAATTTGTGTCAATATTCGTTGAGTACCTCATATGAAATGCTCGTTTCTTGGATTAGGTATCAGATGGTAATCTTTAATCGCTGAAAACAGTTTTTTCGAATATGGCATTTTTATTAACACAACAAATATCTGAGCTACACTTTCCAGTATTATTTGTATTTATTTTTGGTTACCAAGAGTATAATAATTTAATTCATCCAGCAACTAGACTGCGAAGAATAGGTTTTACAACAAAATCCCAGTAAACGTTCAGAATTTAACTATTAATAAATTTAAAAGGTAGTCAAGGAACGTTTATGTGTTAAAGGTTATTACGATTTTAATGAATTTTTAAATGATAACACTGGCTGGTAATGGAATGCTTGCCAGGTCTTGTTTTAAAATTGCATAATATGTAATGCCGAATTATCAAATTGTTTGTTATTTTTAAAAGATGACATAAAAAATAGCCCGCTGAGTTTCTTTCGCCGGTTCTTCTCAGGTTTGAGGCGTCCTTTTCCGAACCGGTGGTAGTGTGTTTGACAATCAATAAGCAAGTGTAAACTTCAATATTGAATAAAGATATTTGAATATATATTTTGATCTCACTACTATTTGTTCCCTCCTCAATTTCTTTTGTCAAACTTGGAATGTTTGTCTGAACTAAAATCGACTGATGTCAGCTTGATTGTAGCAATGATACATTTAACATTCGCTACTATTTTGAAATTGAAAACACTTCTGAAACCAGTTTCGGTTTCGGCAAAAGTTTCGGCCAAATTTGGCGAAACCGAAACTGCGACCGAAACTGATTTTTGGCGAAACTCGGCCGAAACCGAAACCGAAACCGAAAGTTCGGTCGGACACTAGTTATAACACACTGCTTGACTATATTTGCAATATTTTTGTATATAATATTGTTTCTTCCTTTCTTTCTATAATTTTATTTGTTATATTATAGAAACATATATTCAGACTGAACAGGATTCAAGACAATGTACATTTTTATTCTCTCGGTTCCTTGTATGGAAAGTGTGGCCTAGTAGTTCTAGTGTGCAGAGATTAAGGTCTCGTATATCGTATTGTGTCGAGTCCAATATCAATAGAAATGGCGTGTCCATGAACATTCATGCATTCATGCAGCCTTCGAATTGTACTGTGGAATTTTAGTAAAGGGGTAACCTTAGCGTTGAATGAGTATGTTGCAGTATAACATTGTCTTTATTAAAAGATTTACTACTAGTGCTACAAAACTAAACTCGCAATGAGAAACAATTTTGTTTTTAATTTTATAGTAAGGCCGTCAGGCCACCTGGCGGAAATTAGCTACCAACGCCCATTGACAGCGCTAATCACCTATGAGCTGCCTGACTTAGGATGTTACGTATGAGCCCTTAAAACCTAAACACGATAGTGTTTTTATACTGCCGCTTTGTGGCAGAAATATGCACAGGCATAATTTTGGTTATTATCTTCAAGTTTAAGTTTATTTGCAAGAAACATTTTTTCACGTATCGATATTAGCAAAACAGAAGTAAAACAATATCCCTCGTAAATGTTGTATACATTACGTATAATTGTAAGTGAAGTGCTGGACATAGGCCTCCCTATCCATTAGGGGTTGGGACCGTATCCCACCACGCTGGTCCAGTGCGGTTGGTGGGTGGACTGACTTTTACATGCCCATCCGACGCATGGATCATCTTACTTTTCAGACAATTGGGTGATCGGCCCAAACTGGCCTAACCAACTAGGAAACAACAATGAAAATTTTTGTTGAGTCCCCGCAGGATTTGAACCCATGACCTCCGGTTTCTAAATCATATGCCCATACCACTAGGCTGAGGCAGTCTAAAAATTACGAGGCAAAATCTTTTTGCACTATATCTATATCGCTTTTTGCGTCTAACTATCGGTAATGAATTAACCTGTAGTAGCGTTTTTGAAAGTCAATAGGCAGTGTCAATAAAAGAGATATTTCTTTATTTACGAGATATTTATATATTTTTTTATTACATACGCAGGCAGACGAGCAGTCAGAGGCCACAGATGGAAAGTGGTCACCGACGCCATAGACAGTAGCCATACAGGTATCACCAACGCGCTGCCTACCGTAGAGACATATTATGTTAAGTCTCATTTAGCCAGTAATTACGCTGGCTACGGTGCCCTTCAAACCGGAACACAGTAGTGTTTTCACACTACTGCTTTGCGGTGAAATAGAGCACCGTGGTGGTACTCCACCAGACGGTCCCTAGTAAAAGGAACCTACCACCGGTTAAAGTTGTGTTTTGTGACCTCTTATATTGCGTGTTATCATCAGTAAAAGTCAAGCATGTATTGGCCATTCCAGCGATTTTTAATCTTGTTACTATTAAAGCACCCGTTCTTGACTTAGATAGAGGTGACAACCATAGCAGTTTTGCCAATTCTTCCCTCCTTCTTTTGAACTAATACTCGAGATAATAGCAAAGACAAGAAGTCATAAGTGTGAAAGTATGAAGGAAGATGATAGCATAACATTGAAATAATAGAAAAGATATATGTATATATGTATAGAATACAGTCAATTACATGCGACGAAATCCATACTAATATTATAAATGCGCAACTTACTCTATTTGTCCGTCATTACTGTATAAACCATTAAACCGATTTTGATAAAATATGATACATACTTATAATATACTTCAAGAAAGGACATACGCTTTTAATTTTTGTGATAGATGTGATTGAAATGGTTGAAATAGGGGTTGAAAGTTTATATAAAAATCGTCACCGTAGCACATAAAGCGATGAAATGTAGTGTCTCAGATACTCGAAACGAGCTAAAGGTGGTGTTTTTAAGCAAGTTTGTAATTTCAAACTGTACGGTAATAAACTTGGGATTTAAATTGGGATTTACACAAATTAAAACATGGAATTTCGAGTGTAATGTGTATCACCGTCAAAGCTAATGGTATAAAACTTTGTGTCCAATGAAAGACACAAAAAATAAAATTACTTGTTTATATTACACTGTACAGTATATGTTTTTATACCTCGGGAATTTCTTTTCAATTTCATGCGAACGAAGTCACGGGTAACGGCTCGTATTTCATAAATTTTATTTTAAACCACTGCCTATATCATTTAAACTAAGCTGTAACAACTTTTGTTGTTGTTGAACATACTTTTCAATGTTGTTACCTAATTGGTTAGAATAATTTATGTAGATGCCTATAAGGTCAATGGGCATTTAAAAGATTGTTGCGCCTTATCTCTACTCGTTCGTGTCGGGTGTCCGTCCCATCGGATTTAGCGAGTATAAAAGAATAAGGAGTATACAAAGTTTTGCGCGTACACTTGTGCACTTTAATATCTCCTGCGCAGTTAGCTGATCTCTAATATAGATCGGCCGCCGTAGTCGGTATCAAATTGGAGGACATTATATAAAGTACATTTTCTCTTAATTTCGTTTCAAGTTTGGCCAAATTGAAATGTGTGTTTGAAAAGACAAATTGAATAGTTACGAAACAGAGAATCAAAATTGCACCGTAAAAGACAAATTTTGAAAGCGTCTCGTTTTAGTGTTTTAGGCTTTTAGAGTTCTAATACCAAGCTACAATCATCCGGCTTAGCTTCGTTGTTCCGGGGTAAAGAGTTTACAATTCGCAACGTTATAGTACGAACAAAAGCGTCTAATATACAAGGTATATTAGACATCTTTTGTTTAAGTTTGAAGGCATACTTTATAAACATGCCTTCAAAGAAAATCATGAAAATAATGGTTCAACATTCGAATAATTACTGCACTAAAATTTGTATAATTATAAGGAAAACTTTTGTCAACCCTTAAGCCTGAGCAATAAATTATTGCATTTTTAATTTAGTATTTTATATAACTACTGACATTTGAAATAATGAAAATTAAAAGTTATTTTACATAGTATAGATCATTTATATCTAAACACAGGTAGAATCTTTAATTGTCAGGATTTAATTCTGAACTTTCCTTTAATAAACAACATTTTGTTTAAAATTAATTAAATTTGAGCAAAGTCGCTTTGAACTTTTTAATATTAAAGAATTATCTGGCAGAAATAAATAATTATTTTGAAAAGGTTAAATCAAACATAGTTAAAAGTATTTTATTTCTTTTTAGAAACGTAAAGTCAGGTCAGTCTGAATTTAAAAAATCTTTATTATCACTATACCTCTTTTGTTTTGTTTATTTGTCAAATAATACAAAAGGTATAAAATGTACAGTATACTCTCATTAGAAACGACACGATACTTTTCATTAATTCTTTAGTTTACGCGAACATTTCATTGCGTTTATTATGCATTTCCATTTCCTGATGTTTCGAACACTTTTACCAGCGGTCGTGGTCACAGGGTGAGACAGAGACGTCAAGCGTCTTGTTGCGAAGGTCGTTAGGAAATTTTAGAAACAAAATTATTTAAAAAATTGGACCAAATGACAGCTATAATGTATCATTTAAAAATTGATTAACAAATTCGAAGCACTAGGACTGGAGCTGGAGACATATGTTTAAAATCGAGTGCCTCCTTCTTTTGGGTCAATAACTATACAATAATCAAATACAATGTACATAGAAATTAATTATAATTTGCAAAAAAAATATATTGAGAGGGATAAATAGCTTAATTTAAAAAGTTATTTACACATACACGAAATAAAGTTTACCTATTTATATACTTTTGTTTTATTTTGTTTAATTTGTCTTGTCCCATGTTATGTAAATGATGAGATTGGTTTTGTCTTCTTTTTTTACATCATGTCACTTACTATAAATTATTATCAATTCAAATTGTTACAATACATATGTTTTGAGAAATTTATTAAATATGTGTGTTAGTAATAAGAAAAAAAAAATTTTAAAACATTACATTTTTATACATAACCGATAAACAAATACAAAACCACATCTTTTTAAAATTTTGTCTGTCTGTCTGTAAGTAATAGGTAATCTATGGAAAGCTGGTCAGATTTTGGACTTTCACTGGAAGATAGCTGATGTAACTAGGAGTAACCTTGACTACTTTACTTTTCAGAAAAATTATATATTTTTTTATATTACCCCGTCGACGAAGCCGCGCGCAACAGCTTGTTATCGATAAAAATTGTAACAATACTAACAGCTTGTTATCGATAAAAATTGTAGCAATACTAAATGTATTGTTACAATTTTTATCGATAACAAGCTGTTGCGCATAAACAACAACAGTCTCGCATGTGTCAGTGTGATTTGTGTGTTGTTATCCATCCTTACAATGACTTCAAGGCTCACGGCACACGACCGAGATAAATTGCAATCATTATTTGTACCTTGCAGTGTTGACAAAGTATTATGGAGCAAAAGCAAACATTTATGTACATATTTATTAATAGTATGACATGAGCAAACTTTAAAATTTGATTCCTTGTTTTAAACGCAGCAACAGGTGATCACCTTCAAGTGAACATAATAATTAAAAACTAACGCTAGAGATAAGCTAATAGACTGTGCATTTGATATATGGATAAGAGGTCGTTTCAGCTCAAACTTTTGCTGGGACAAGTGGCAAACATTTTAAGTATACCCTCTGCAGTAACCGACCTTTGACTGTCGATAATGACCAGCCGTGAGGCTACCATACTTTTCTTACACTTCCACCTATCTTCAATTTGAGTTAATAACTGCTGGAGTAAATGCCCACTGAGCAGATTTACTTTGTTTCTGAATATAGCCATAACATCCAGCGTGAGTCACCTCCGTTAAATCTTTGCATAATTTCACGAGACTGATCAACTTGTTCGCAGTTTTGGTCCTCTGTCAAATAATGTGGTGTCAATTGGTCAATTTGTGCAGTCGTCTCATACCAATGCTGAAGCTTGTCCGAATCTGCTGATAGATTACATGGAAAGTGGTACAAATCATACACCGAGCAATGCTGATGTTATTTTAGTCTTATCAGCATTTTAAAAACCTTAGGTTATACACAGTGGCCTGTTATTATTTAATTTCAAATAAAAAGAAACAGCCCTAAAATAAATCCCTGTGAGAGAGATCTCTTGCAGGTTCACGTCAACTCTCTGAATTCGATGGCTCAAGTACGATATCCTCATGTTATTTATGCTAATTAACCAATAATTTATGTACTTGAAACACATGCTGTAATGATGTCTTCTAATATGTGTTAGTTTAACCGGTGTCACAAACTTCAACATAAAAAAACGGGTGACACGATTGATTGAGCCATTATGAAAAAATCAGAAAAAATCTATCCCATCTTACTATTATATAAGGTTTAACTGTACCTATTCGAGCAAATCAGTACTGAAAAAGCATTTTGAAGTGAAACAAAAGAAATTCATCATCAGAGGTCAGATCCATTATTAAATAAAATGACTTTACGGATTTTATCGCGTTTATTTTACATTTTTAAATTCCCGACGTTTCGAACACTTTCCAGCGGCCGTGGTCACAGGGCAGACTTAGATGTCATGCGTCTTGTTGCCAGTGCTGAAGCGGGGTTTCCAGATCTTAATTTTAATTGATTATTTTTAGTCTGTACTCCGACCTATGCAAAATGAACTGGTTTTATCTTTACAGCCTGCAGTGGTATTATGCTTGGGTTTAAATTTTAATTAAATCACCCAAACCATTACATCAGATTTGATCGACCACAAATCCTCGCTAAAGAACACCGATTCCTACCAAGGATGATCGCTCCCATGGCCCCTGAGTAACAGACTTGGGGGAGTCTGTTACCTGAATACAGGGGCCGAGACGAAGGGCGCGTTAGTTCCGAGAGGAGGAGGCAGATGGCCGTGGCGGCTAGCGCTGGTGGGGTCGCAGAAGACTGCCAAGCGTTCTGTGACCCCATCTCAAGGCACCAAGTGGAACAACGTGGTGGTTTAATCGGTACGAGTCAGACATAACCGCCTTTGCCCCACGAGGACGGGTATGCGTAGGCATTTCCCACGAAAAGGGGTGGTTTATATGCAAATCGTCTCTGTTGAAAATAAAACGAGCTTATAAAAACCAACTTTTACCGATAAATTTTAACCATTTACCTTGTGTTTCTCCCAACCTTGGTAGAGCCATAAAGTTTAAAAGAAGAAGAAGAAGAGCTTATAAAATTTTACAGTTTCAAACTGTACAGGGATGAAAGTCAATATGAAAATTCATTATCGTCGAATCAAAAGCCATAAAACTTTTTATCCAATGATAGGTACATACAATATAAGCATCTAATATATTATAGTATAATAATACATATATATACACCTCGAGGACACTTCTCCTAATTCGCGCGGACGAAGTCGCGGGTAATAGCTAGTACTTTAAATATAAATAATATACAGGAATATTTTTTTAATTTACTTGAAATTACCTAAGGTATTGAGTGATCTTAAAATCTTTCGTGATACATATCTACACCCAAGATGTATGCCTACACAAATATTCACTTATACCTACTTTTTCCATTCCGATTATCTTCTGAAAATGTATTTTGTTAAGCGGATTATTTTTGCGAGATTCAATGGAAATTAAAGAGGCCTTTTTGTTTTTAACCATTTTCCAAAAGAAGGTAATATACAAAGAAACCCCACATGGAGTACCAAAAGGAACCAACCAAACTAAATTATTAAGAGTTTTTTTTTTTACCGCCCAATTTTCAACAGGTTCCACTGACATTTTTATTGCCCAATATTTCTATTTTTTCGTGTTTTTTGGTAGGAAAATAAAGGGAGGATAAAAACCTTTGCAACGTGAGTAGTCGTGGGAAATATTTATAACTAGTTTGAATTCTAAATACTGATTAATTGGTAATTTGAGTAGCTCCATGTGCGGAGGGCCTTAGTTTTATAGGTTTACTGGTTGCTCTGTTACTACCGACATATTTTAAATTTTTTCTGGACTTTATACTCATGTTAGCTGATTGCTCTGCTCCTAGAGCTCCGATTTTGATCACTCATTAGTTTATGAAGTATTTTGTGATGAGTTGTTTAATAGATATTTAAGAAATTAAAAAATATTCGGGTCCAAAAAAGGTACAGTTGTTGGCGGGGCTTTAAATTTTAAAATGAAAAACAAGTATATTACGAAAGTAAAGTTTTAAGTTATGAACGCATATATCAATATTTAAAAAATAACCCACAGTAACAATTTTAACGTAAACATTTTTAAAATATGAATAATGCATTTTCAAATTTCATTCAATATAATACAGTGTAAGTCCGTAAATTATATATATTTGATTTAAAATTAAAACCATATTCTTGGGAGACATTGTGGATTTCGGGCAAAACCGGTGTAATTTAAAACTTTGCAAGTTAGGGGAGATATTACAATGCACAAGTGCAGGTTATGCAAAGGTGTTTTTGGTGAAGGTGGCCTCGTCTTGGGTAGGCCCATGGGACGGTAAACCAATACGGCCCAAAAGGGATAAGGCCCATCAAACGTATGGATATTTTGCCTGAGGGCAGTCATGACCCGGTTGCCTTTCCAACGGAAACAACAAACCATTTTTCCAAAGTGAACCATACCACTAGGGCTTCGGAATTAAAGAAATTGTATTTCCCATTTACATCACCAAATAATACACGCGGAAGCCAAAATGCAAAGCTTACGTTGTTAAAGATACTAATACAGCTACAGGAACCCAATCTGATAAGGAAGTTGTTACGGTTTTTTTATTTAAAATTTGCTAGTAATATCGGGACGTAATCCAACCTCGGAGCAGGGGTTAGCCACGATTCTTTGGATTTTATCAAAAGGTGGTGTTTGAAACTTTAACAAGGTCTCATTAAAATATTCCTATAATAAAAAATATGTGTGAAAAGTTTAAAATAGTATATGCAGGTGTATTATTTTTTTAACGTTAGTATTGGATAGTGAAATTAAAATCGTTTGGGAATTTTTTAATATTTATTGCTTGATGACTTTTTTAATAGAATTTGTAGGAGGTATTAACTTTTTTATGATTTACAATTGTTTTTGGTTAATAATTTTTTGTCGAAATTTTGAATGACCTTCAATTGTGATGTAATAAAACTTTAAAACTTAATTGTAAATTATATTATTCAAAAGTCAACCAGACGGATTCATACCAACGATAAAATGTGGAAAAAACAGTAGTTTTATTTTTATAATTCTAAAATTAAATTGTCTAGTCGTATAAAAATAAGTTCGGTGCTTGTTATGGTGCGGAAAAAAAGCACGCAGGAACTTTTTCAGACGGTTTCATGCCAAAAGAAAACTCACCGCCTTCGAAATAATAATATATTCAGACAGTGCTGAAGATGATCGGTTTTTTTTTAATTACTTTTATATAAAAAATTTTTTTAAGACCCTTCTTTTGGTCATCTTTTCGTTAATGTTTAGGAATAATTTCTATTTAAAGGTGTAAACTAAGTCATAGATTAAAGGTCATTCCTAAAATATGTCAATCCGCAATATATGTATAATGTATCGCTGGTTAACATAGTACATACTCAATAACATATTACAGATGTATCGTATTTTAAAAAAGATAGATTTTTAAAACTAATGGATCAAACCCCAAGGGGGCCCCAGACGGGGAGCCCCCAGTTTGGCGTCACTTTCTGAAAGATGTGAATCGAGGTTGTTAGGTCCAACGCCTGGCTCGACAGACGCTTTGCAATGATAACAAAATGAAAAAGCTCATCTAAACTTTCACCCTTCAAAGGTTGGCTGGGAGAAGAGAAAAGAACCCAGCAACGCCCTATCTAATATGGGAAGCTAATGTCATATTGCAAAGGGTGGTTCGACCTCACTTTATTGTTATTTACCAAAAAAATCTCGTTCGGTTCGAAAAAAGGGCAAAAGAAAGTTTAAAAAGAAATCGAAGGATAGATAACTCGATTATATTAAATTCCTTTTATTCTTTCATTGCTTAAAATCTTAAAGTTCTCCTACCTACAGTTAATGCTTATTAATTAGTTAACAAAAAAGAGTTAGTGTTAAAAATTGGTTAGGGCAATTTGATCCCCAAATTGTTGAATAGAAAGATGATCCATGCCCGGGATGGGTTTAAAAGTCGGTCCACCCACCAACCCGCATTGACCAGCGAGTGGAAGGTCAAAACCCCAATGGATAGGGGTGTATTAGGGGGAGGCCATGTCCAGCAGTGACATCGGCTGATGATGAGTGATGAGATTAAAAAAATTGTCAAACACGATTGTGGAAAAGGAAACTTGATTTGTGAAACGAGACCCAAGTAATTTCCCAAAGAGGTTTAATGTCCAATTTGTCGAAGGAGACAAGGGGGCCACCAGACGAAAATCGTCACCTAAACACATGGAATTCGCAATACCGTAGTATCACCGACGCACAGCTACTTTGCAAAATGTTAAGATACAATTGCCCGAAAGCCCGGTTCCCAAAGTTTTTTACATGCTGCTTTGTGAAAAGTAGGCACGCAAGACGGTACCACCTGTTCCGGCACCCCCGTAAAAAAGGGGCATACCATTAAAGAAACGTTTTATATTTGCGAATTATATAATTAATTATTTAAATTTGATTTTAAGTAAGACCCTAACTTTTCTGGTTTTACAGATACCACCCTACCTTCTTTTTCGTTTTTTAATATTTTTATTCCAATGCAGTTAGGATAACTAAGAACTATAACCGTCTGGGTCGATCGATCCGGACCGCCGCAACAGTTCATGTTCTGGAATTTTTTGACCATTTGTTTGATAATCCCTACATCACTTGAACTGAGAATTTGATATAAATGAAAATAGGGAAACCGAATATCCGTCGGTCATTGAGGAAAATTATACGAATAGTAATTTAATTTTAAAAAACTTTTGGAAAAAGATATTAATTTATTTCCATTTAAATTGTATTTCCCATTTAGTTAACAAACAGTATTATTGTAACAGGGATTTAGATGAAATTAAGAACTTGTTGTGGTATTTATAAAAGTCAAATTTTGAAAAAAGAAAAAAAATAGAAAAAACAGATCCCTTTTACAGGGAACCTCTGAGCACTGTTGGTATACCGGATGTTTATTTCACCGGAAAACAGAAGTGTGCCATTGTTTTCCGGTTTTACACGTCAGTTTTTACTGGGTAAACGAAACATCATCGTACCCATGTATTTTAAGGTTGCCCCCATGTAATTATTTTGGTTTTTTATGAATTCCCCTTAAATTATGATTGTTCTATTTACTACAATTAAAAAAAAATCATTTAACAACTGTCAATTCTGTATGCACCAAGGGAAACAAAATCCATGGAATTTAAAAAGGTACGAAATTGCAAAGCAAATGGTTTAGATACATTTAATCAATCATTTTAAAATAAGATATAAAAAATGATACCAATAAGTTAATAAACCAATTTAGTTTTATTAGGGAATACAATATAAATAGATATACAATATATATAGAAATATTCACGTTTTGACACTAATTATTAAAAATAAAAGAAGAAAGAGGGTTACGTCGATCGTTGATCGACGATCTTAATTTGAATCTTTCAAAAAATAAAGCTGATCGGGATTTCAAAAAAATAATATAATATTGAAACTAGTTATATTGTTGACATTAAAGGTTTATAAGTTTCAAATTCCGTCTAATTTAGCATTAAAATATATGTCTTGACATCGCTCAATATTCACTGAAACATCCTATTCGCAACTACGAAATTTCAACGCCCCATCTATAGTAGGTGTCAACATTCTTTGGACAATAAACATTTAAATAGGTGGTATATAAAATTTTCACAATAACTGTTTTATGCAATTTGATCGCTGGTGGGGCTTCCGAGTCTCCTGCAGGATCCGCTCCCGCCCCCTTGGGGGCAGAGCAGCGGGAGGAGGGGCCGGCGTACCCGATGAGGGTGCGGTTCCTCCATCAGCGACGTTCCCCGGAAACACCCTTCGCGAAGGGCGGCATTTGTTGATAAAAACATGACCTAATTAATTTTAGTGGGAGTTCCAAGTCCAAAGAATGGTTAATATTTAATGGTTTAATGGCCTTGTAAAAGAAAAGGCTTTTGGCTTTGAAACGTGTGGGGTTCAAATTACTTGCATTTTGTTTTTAATAATTTAAAGAGTTGGATTACGAATCTGTAAAGTATCTCTAAAGACTTTTTAATCTTTTAACACAAACTATTTTGAAATTTCCCTGGATTTCCAACACTGCGTATCCCATTCTTATTTTTTTGTCAACCAGTGTTATTAATCAGGAATAATTATATTTAAACGATTTATTTTAATAATTAAATAAAGCAAAAAGCAAAATGAATTTTGTCCAAAAATGTTTTTACCTTAAAAATAAAATTTAAAAAACATACCAAATTTTCGGTTGATAAAATTAACTCTCATTTATAATAGTTGAAAATATTTTATCATAACGGGGAAAAAAGGCAAGAAACTTTTGCCCCCTCGTAAAGATTCTCATTTAAAGAAAGATTTCCCTTGATCCTTTTAGACCAAATTTTTAGATTATTTTTAATAAAAGTAATTTCAAAATTAAATGTGGGACTTATTTTTATTACAATATTCCATTGTGTAATAGAGAATATAAAAGAGAATCAATATACAAATATTAAAAATTAAAGCCTTAACTGGCCTTATCAGGAACTTAGTGTTACTTTGATGTCAAACAACTAATAAATTCAAAAAGGGATTTTAATTGTTCTTAAAAAGAACGGCATAAAATTATTATGTCACGATTTAAAAAGCTGTTAAAGAATTTTAAAGGAGTTTTTAATTCACAGTAATTTACTATTATATTGTTTCAAATGTAAAAGAAAAAAAAAAAAATTTTACATAAAAACATTATTGGTTGACGGAAGGCAGACGAATTGGCCCATGATGGAGAGGGTCACCGACGGCGGGAATTGGCGACCAGGGGATTATTAAGACGCCACCATGTCTGCACCCGAGAATAGAATGTTACCTTGTTTAACCAAGAATACCATTAGGAAGCCCTTTAAATGGAAAGATAGTGTTTTCAACTAAACTTATGTATAAAAATCCATTTGGTTTAGTAGATCGATTTGTAGTTTCACGCAACTACTTTTGCCTAAAAAATGAAGGCACTGCGGTTTGGTTTTGGGTGGAACATTTCAGAGAAAACTAAACTTGTGGCTTCAGGAACTGTGCTGTTATTTCGCTTCTTGCAATGAAAAAATATATTTGGATAAGCATTGTTGTTTGTTAAGGTTTTTAAATTATTGCTTAAAAAAACAATATTTAGAACGATAAGGGGTTGGAATAATGAATAAACCAAGGGAAAAAAAGAAATTTGGTACCCCGGGCCCGGGACTTGACCAGAAGCAGGCCTTTCTTCAGAAATTCTGAAAGCCGGTTCGAATGAAAGGATAAGACCCAAGGACCAGAGGGGTTCATGGCAGGAGTTGGACCGCCATCCGGAACAGAGATCCTGAAGGAGGTGACAAAGGAGAGAGACCAGTCTATCGGGCATGAAAAGAAGAGTTTTGAAGGATGAGGGTTATTATTCGTTTTTGAAGGAGAAGAGGCCTTTATTTTCTAATTTATGATGATCGAACAATCTAAAATTAAAAAAGAATGCCGATTTTACCTACATACGTTATAAAATTTATCAACCTTTTCCATTAGAAATATAATTTTAATTTATATTTAGTAAAACTATTAAACCTGTAGCCTATTGGATAGGCGTGGCTTTAGAACTGGAGGTCGGGGTTCAAACCTGCGGGGACCAACAAATTTCCAAAAAATTGTTTTTCCAGTTGGTTAGGGCAAGGGGCCGATCAATTTGTCTGAAAAGGATGATCCATGGTATATGAAAAATTACCCAAAACCCTCGAACCAGGTGGGAAGGTCCAAAACCTCCAATGGATAGTGGTTTATTAGGGGAGGCCTATGCCCAGCAGTGGACTATCAAAGGCTGATGATGATGATGATGATGATGAAAAATTAATTAAAAAGGTTTTGGTCGATTATTATATTAATAAGATAATTACAAATTGCCATAATAAGCCAACAGGGGGGAAGAAACGGGACAATGATAACTGTCATCTATTCGTCGACATGCCCCCAGTAGAAGATGGTCGGAGCGTTCAAACGGACGCTATTTGGGCCATTCCTTGTCCTGAGATATCCCATGATGCAGCGTCGTTGACAATATCAAAAATACGCTATGACAGAAAATGAGGTGAGAAAAGGTGGTTAATTTTGATTTTTACTAGTCTTTCCTTCAAACACTTTAATAAATTCATAGATTTTTCGAAAAGGAATGTCCCATTTTTTTCGAGAGTTTAAGGTGACCACAATTTTGATTTGACCCAAATAACATTATTAAAAAGTAAACCATGCCTTTGTGTCAGTCAAAGAGAGAAATAAAACACAGAAGCCATCGTAGCGGTCTTTTGGGCCATCGGCGTATCTTGAAAGATGCAAAGTGAGGTGGTGATGACGATGAGGGGCACGGTACATGGCGTTGAGGCAACCCACGTGTGCAATTCCGGGTCGAGGCACCGAATGCAGCACTGATGAAACTTACCTGAGGGTCCCAGGACTCAAACACCACACTTAGATTATAATCAAGACAAAAAACTGTTAAAATTTTAAAACCATTAAGGATATTGAAACCATTTAACGTTACTTTTGAAACAAGACTGGGCGCTATTGTGAACAATGAATTAATTACCCTTTTTTCTAGAATAGAGCCTTTAAAATTTTTTTTAGAACCGATGGTTTAATTTTATAATGAATAAGGAAGGTAAAGATTCTTTTAAATAAAATTAACACTAATTATATATTAATAGGATAAACACTTAAACGACGATTAAAGACAAAAAAATATTTTGTGCGTCAGAACAAAGATTATTTAATTAAAATTGAAATAAACCTGAGGAAACCGAAAACAAGGCCGTCCAAGGCAGAAAATTTGGTTGGGGTGGCGGCGGACGTCTGGGATATAGTAAGCAAGAATTGAAAAATATATAACATTTTAAAAGTTGTATTGTTATATCAATAGGGGTGGTTTTTTTTTCTTGCATGACAAATTTATTAATCAAGATATTTCGCCCATATTTTTGTACAAAAATTAATTGACTGAACGGACCATTCCAAAGCCAATAAGGTTAAATTTGGCTGTTATTAAAATTATCGTTATTTTTTAAAAATGTTTCCGTTTTTCTAATACGTATTTGCTTTGCCTTTGTTCGCAAAAAAATTTATTTCTTTCCCCTATTTCATAAATATTTTTATAAAATAGGTCAAAATTTGGCCCTTTGAAATTTTGAAACTAATGGTTACACTTAATATCGTCGTTGCCCAAAATCTGTAGAAAAAGATAGTTTCGATATTAACTAAAGAAGTTTTCCATAAATTTTAAAGGTTTACTTTGAAAATCAGAATGAAAGGTACAGAATAAACGTTAACTTAATTGTATCCGCTGTATAAAAGATTTTTTTATATTCCATTTATTTTTATGTGTCAAGTTTAGGGGCCCTACTACTAGGGTTTTAATGAGATGAATATTGAAATTATTTTAGAATTAACGTCAAATCGTGAAAAAACGGTGGATTTATGACTTAATTAAAGGGGATTCAAACAAAGTTGTAAATGTTGCCAATTTAAGTTGATTGAATTTGGTTTTTGTTATGTCCAGAAGACCATCAACAAATGGCGTGTTCAGGTAACTCCGTGTATGTTTGGGAAAAGTTAGAAATTTTCTGGAGTATTATTATATTATTCTCCAGATAATTAAATTCCTTTTCCAGAAAATTGCAGCACTTAAGAATACGTCACCCAATATGTCATTTGTGGTGTGGAATGAGCTGTCCTTTTCATCCTTGTTAAAACATGGCAAACGTTTTAATACTTTTAACGCTTTAGTAAATGCGGGGCATAAATAAGTTGTTTTAAGGAGCTGATCAAAGTGACACTATTAACCTTTAGATTAGATAGGAGATTCTTTCATCTACTTGAGAGAACCAATGGTAAAACGGATTTGGAAAGTAAAAAGTTAACCGGTAAGAACAAAAAACTTAAAATAGGGCATGTAATTTTTGTTCATGATGAAAGCATTGGAAATTATTTTGGTCAAAGGAAATTTTGGACAATCATCGATGCGATATCAAAATATAGCCTTCCAAGTTTTCTGTTGCCATTTTAATCCAATAATTCTTTTCGGACATGAGTATTATAGACACTTCCATCCTTTTTCTGGCACTTTAAAAAGTGAAGCAAACCATTGAGATTTTGAGAGAGCAAAGTTGTATTAAGGATGAACGTGTCTAGGTGCAGTCGTATACTGCCGTTACCAAACGCTTTGGAAAAGAATACGAAATACTTTTCAAATATTTAATATTTTCAATTGATTGGGCACAAAAAATATAAAACCAATTATTTCAGAGGTCGATTATCATTTTTATTTTCTTAGATAAATTCCTTTTGCTAAGACTTTTTCATTATGTTTTTTAAATTTAAAATTTGTAATGGCATACACGTTCTTATCGCCATAGTAACCACAATTAAATTATTTTACTTTTTGTTTACTTATTAATTACAACTATTTTTATAGATCGATCCTTTGCTGTAGAGCGCAATTTTTATCTTAATGCCCTTTATTGTTTCCGTAAAAAGGTTTTGAGAGGACCCAAGACCCGAGTCCCTGACCATTCTTAGTTTTGATGAGATTTATTTGATGAATCATACTACTGTTAAAAGATGTAACATCAACCTTTTTGTAGAAAAAAATCATTTCATCTGGTGACAATTTTTTGGTGGGCAAAGAGGTGTTTATTTTTTAAGGCGTGTGTTGAAAACAAGGGCAGCCATCAACGTTTGTTGTTATTGAATTTTGATAAATAAGCATGATAAGAGCGTGGAAAACAAAAGTTTATATATAAACCTTAGCAGGTTTTAGAGCACCGGACAAAAAAAGTTCTATTGCTCGCGGCTAATAAAAGTGCTTTTGCATGCAGTGGCACGTAACAGGTTTTTATTTGAAAAATTCTATACTGAATAAGATTTTTTAAGAGGTCATGTTACAATATTTGGGTTTAGGCGGATTTTCTTCATATGATGAATAAGGAATGGTCTATGCGCTATGGTCAAAATCTCAAAATCACAAAAAAACACAGCAGTTATTAGTGTGACAAAGACGATATTTGAACATAACTTTTGGAATATATACTGAATTTTCACCTAAAACATAAACTATTTCATGTTTAAAATTATTTATTATGACTCCTTATTTACCGGGCTATAAGGTTGACCAATGGTTTTGAGTCTTGATAAAAGACAACCTCCAAGGTTTCGCAGGTAAAAACATTTTTTTAAGGTTACGGAGCGATAGATATGATATCAGAGCATATTAAAACACAAAACGAATTTTGAAAGTTTTTTAAAATAAATATCAAAGAAACTTTTAAAAACAGTACCTTATCACGATTCTTGAATAATAACAAGGAGGGATAATTAGATCACTTAGTATCAATTTGACGATAAGAAATCGTTCCAAATAATGTTGATAGATGTACAAAAGGAAAAAAGTGCGAAAGTGTAAAAAACAAAACCATTCAATATTATAAAGAAATTTGTTCATCTTTTGTTGCCGTCTGTCCGTCTTACCGTCAAACTATTTAATTTTCCTGAAAATTGGTACATACTGAAAGACTCCAAGAAAGGAATAGACTATTTTTTTTTGGTAAAATTTTGTAAGGGTTGTATTAGGGGGATGATAGTTTATATGAAAACTTATTGGACATCAACAACGAAATACGAGTGTCATATGAAATGAACTATATGTAGTGTTTTTTTTATATTTAATAGTTTCAAACTTTAAGAAATGAACTTGGGATAGCTTTAAAGTAAAATTCACCATCGTCGAAACTAATGTTAGAAACTTTGTGTCTAATGATAAACAAACAATTAAACGACTTATATATATTATACAACAAATATTTTATTAGGGGACATTTATTCAATTTACGGGATGAAGACTGCAAAACCTTAGTAAATAAATAAAAATATCATCCCACGGTAAAAAACATAATTTAAAATTTTTTATCTAATTTCTTGGCTTTTTACCGCGAAGCAGACCAAAATGTTAATGATAGGTATAACCCAAAGGCGCCATCACTAGTAATTTAGAAACGTTTCCGCACCCATCATTGGCTCCGCCGATCTGACGGTAAATTATTTTGATTGTTAAATTATTTATATAGGTTGTAGTATATAGAAAGTAAGGAATAATATAAGGAAAAGACACATATTTTATTTTATTTTTCCTGACCTGTATCTGCAAAGCATTTTTAAATATAACATGAGAAAAAAAGAAAAAACTTAATGTTAAGTTAAAGTTCGACTTTGATTTAGTTTATAGCTCAGACAATGGTGTGAAACCCATTGTCTTCGGGTTTAAAGGGCATTGTAGAAAACAATTATTCCCTAGTATTTAACGCGGACGGGGATAGGGTTTTTGATAAACGGTTTGATGATATATTTTATTAGTTACTCATCATTTGTAATGAATTATTTTTGACTTTAACATAAATACTATATATAATATATTTATTCACGCGCATCTGTGGCTTTGGCTTAGGCCCTTGATTATAAACCAGGAGACGGATTCGAATTTACGGGGAAAGAACGTTGAAATGTTCTTATGCTAGTTGTTTTCGGCAAAAAAATATCCCATTACCCAATTGTCTGGGCAAGATGGGATGAAAGTTGGTACCGGGATGCAATTTTAGAATTGTTTTGGAAGCGACCCTTAAATTTACGAAACCAACATCCTTAAATGCAATTTACCCTTTTGGGTTGGGAGGTCAGATGCCAGTCCCAGTGTTGAAAGTGTTATTATTAAAGAAACAATTTGAAGACGATTCGATAACTTGGGAAAATTAGGGAAGAGATAAATATATAAATTTGGCATTAAAATTAAAGAAAGATCCTTATTGTCCAATTTATGAAAATTTTAATCCGTAATATGGTTTATGGTTTTACTATTAAATACAAGATTAGAACAAGGTAATATATAATAAATAACACAACCACGTTTATTGATATTGCTAAGGAATAATAGTGAAGTAACATAACATTTGAAAAACCCTTATTTCATTCCAAAATATTATTTTACTAGCTAAAATGTCCTTTTTATAAAAAATGCTATGTCGGACAGAGGTTTCGAGAAAAAAAAGTTCATTATTGAAAATTTTTGTTTTACCAGTATTTGATTTTGTTTGTTGTTTTTATCTTCAACCCAAAAAAATGTCATTGAAGATTTGTTTCTTCGTTTTCGACTTTACAGATAACAAAAATCAAAAGCGTTTTTACCGAATAGAACAGGTAATATGAATTTTTTAAAAGTTAAAATTGTTTTAAAAATGATAAAAACAAATTTATTTTTATTTGCACCCATCTTATTTTACCCCAAGGGAAACCCACACGTGCAGACCCATCTGCCCCCGAGGTTCACAGACGTCCACCCTGGTCTTGGGCCTCATTTCCAGGGTGGCACACCCGGACAACCGCCCGAAGACCACGCACCCAAGGCCTATCAGGCGGTCCATGCAGTGACCTCGTGTCTGGTTCCGAAGGTAGCCAACTGCATGGCCGTTCGACCCTTCAACACGGTCTCACCTCACTTATATTTAAAATCAATTTTTTATTTATATTCTCACTTGACCGTCGGTTATTAAAAATTAGAAATTAGAGCGACTCCACAGTCAACTTTATAGAACAAAACACTGTTTTTCCGAAGTTTTTTCAAAAAGGCAAAATTGATCAAAGCCAAAACACACGTTTTAATTATTTATTTGATAACAAACTAATTAAACTTTTTTCCTTTGTTTTGATGCACAAAAATAATATTTTATTCAAGTTTTTTCTTCCAAAACACGTCCGAATAAAAATTAAAAAGACAGAAAAATGTTTATTTATTTTAACGACAAGAGGCAGATTAAACATAACATACAATGTTTTCTTTGAAAATATTCTAATGTGCAGCAACGAAAGATTTAGCCGTTTTAACGGTTTGTATTTAAAACCGAGGCGGGTTTTCATTCCGCCTGCGCGAGTCGTGGGCTAATAACTTCCCCCTACGAGTCTCGGGGATCAAAACCTGACTTAAAGTATCTGAAGCAAATATCATTGTACTTTTTTCTAAGTAAAAAGGGCCCTTTAAAAATGATTTTTCTTTAGCATTTTGAAGATCCACATTTATTTTTATACTTCCCATGAAAATAATTAGGTTTATTTAAAAAAAAAAAGTTCCAAGGTTTGTTTAATTTAAACTATCAGTTTGATAAATGGTATAATGTTAAAAAAAACGAAATTGGAATGGAAATAATATGGGAATATAGGGAAAAGGTTAAAAATTAAAAAAAAGAAATTTAAAAAAGAATTTTGTTTTTCCGCCAAAGTTTCTTTTTGAATTAAGGAAAAAATATGATTGATTCTTCTGTTCGAACCCTTTTTGTATTATGTCTTAAATACGCTATATGTAAATAAAGTTTAATTTTCACAGATTCTTTCTCATTTTCCGTAGTTTGTTTGCCATTTTTTTAGATTTGACTCAATTTGTCGATTTAGGCCAGCATTAACTTTATTTTAACTATATTTCTTTTATTTTTACGATGTATCTTGTGATGTCGAAATTTTTTTCAAAAAATAATATAACATTGAGTGACAGTCCAATATCCAACATGATTTACGAGGAGTGCTTTTGGGAGAAATATTTGTCCAGATCAGGAAAATCGGTTATTTAACTTTTTTTTATCTATTTGAGCGTTTAACCAGGGACATTGATGGATAGATTAAACTTTTGATTGGTGAGTCCTGATTGAATCCGGATTTAAATATATTGTAGCCGGATTACGAGAGATGTCCCATTGTTTTGTTTTTTTTTTTCAATTATTTCCTTGAGTAACGAAATAAGGAACGTTAAATCAGTAAATCATCTAAAATTGATTAAATTAATTTGTTTTATTAGTTTTGTACATTTTATTAAATTGATACAAGGTAGGCATACTTAATTTTTTTTTAATTCTTCTATAAAAAGAAGAGTGAAAGCTTTCACAACCCTTTTAAACGTAAAATTGAAGTTTATACGGAATAAAAACAAATTAAAAAATATTTCATTGGGGTTTTTTTATAGTAATACATATTTAAAAAAAATAAATTTTAACCAAAATTAGTTGGTTTTAACAAAGACGCATTAATCTGAAACGCTTTAATTAAGATCCCATTAACTAATAATCGAAAAAAATAAACTAAGTTAGCTTATTAAATACAAAAAACCATTTTTAAATTAGATAAATTATAATCTAAAATGGGTATTGAACCGGACAACATTTTTCTGTCTGTCTGTTTGTCCGCTAATTTGAAATGACTAGTCAGATTTAACGAGATTTTTTTAAACAATGCTGATGTTAAAGTAATTATACATTTCTTTAAAAAAAAACTTACCGCGTACACTTCCACGGGGACAAAGTCAACGAAAGGGAAGTTAATAGTATTAGCAATCAATATCGTCGCGTGGGGGATCAAAAGGTTAAAATAACGTTCAAATTGATGACCACAAAAAACCTCCCGCAAATTAACCATGACCACAAAATCTGGATCACATAATGCAGAGACGGAAGTTTATCGTTGAATTTGTCGACTTTTATTAAAAACTAGGCTACCGCACTCGTCCGCGTGGAATAAGAGAAATGTCCGAGGTGTTAAATGCTTAAAAAGTTCGAAAAATTTATTGAAGAAAAGGAAAAGAAAAAGTCCTTGAGTTTACGGGCTTCTAGGTCGAGGGTTTTTCCGAACCGGGGTGATTATTTGAAATCAAAAGAAAGGGTACGCCATATTGAATAAAATATTTATTTGATTTTGACTTTGACTATAAAAATGAGAGAAAAATTGAATGGCAATCAAAAAGATGGCAGTGTTTTGGGGAAAAAGAATGAGTATACAATGGCCGTGTAAAAAAGCGTTCCGCAAAAGGTTATAACCCAATAAGCTGCCATTAAAATCAGCCAGTTTAGTAGTGAAATAACGAGGGAAATATTAAAAAATCCTTAAAAAAGATTTAGGTTCCAATAAAATACCAAGATGTTGATATTAAATTAATATTTTAAAACAAAAACAATTAAAATTATTAACTGAAAAGAATTAGTAGGTTTTCCGAATTTATATTAAAGCTTTCAAATGAAAGTTAATTGAATACCCGGGTGAAAAAGATTGTAAAAGAGATTTGAGTATATAAATGTCGCCGTAAAAACTCCCATTTTCATAAAGGTTTTTATTAAAATTTATTTAATTTTGCTTAGAGAAGTTAAAATTCAAATTTGAGAAAATGTTGAGAAAGGAGGGCTATTTTGGTTTTCTAAAACGGTTTTACAAAGTTCGAAATTATTGATATATTATATTTAAATCAGTTTAAATTTTAAAATAATACACCGGGTTGTTATGTTTTTGGGGTGAGATGGTTGTTCTTTAAAGTTTAATTTATCCTTCACGGGTTTTAATGTTTTACTGCAATACTATATATTTAAAGCGCGACATAATTTTTGTTTATTGGGCCCATTTTCATAATATTATTATATAGATATAAAATTGTAAAACGCCCGGAGCCAGTGTAGGGCGGGCAAAAACCGGAGGTGGGTTGAACCTGGGGACGCCAAATTTCACCCAATTGTCTGAAAAGTAAGAGATCCATGCGTTGATGGAATTAAAAGTCGGTCCACCCACCAACCCGCATTGACCGGGGATACGGTCCAAACCCCTTATTGATAGAGGTGATTGGGGAGGCCCGGGCCCAGCAGTACTAAAAACATGATGATGAAACCATAGTAGTCCAAATTTCAAAGGGTTAAATACCCGTGGGCCACGTTTTTTCTGTTTTAGTTGGAAATTAACAACTGAAAAAATTTAAATATGGGCGTTTTCCCGAACTTTCTAAAATAAAACATAGAGTGCCCTTTATTGTTGAATTACAAAAGATCGTGGGGCCAGCGGGTTTGCCCTGCTTTAAAACCGGAGGTATGGGTTCGAGTCGGCGAGGCCAAACTTAGTGTTAGCTGTTTTTTGGTCGATTGAACGAAAGCGCCCCAATGTCTTGTTGATCATCCATGCGTGATGGAAAAAAATGTCCAACCGACACCCCCGCATTGGACCGGGGGTGGGATATTCAAAAACCCCTAATGAAGTCGTGCATCAGGGAGGCTTCATGATGATGTGATGTATACCCATTAGAAGGATTGGGATTTTTCAACAAACTATGTTATATATATGTTATAACTATATAATAATTGTACTCGTAATTAAACTCAATTTTTAAAGCTTTTATATTTAATAAACTACTTCCAAAGACACGTTTGAAAATGATGGAATTTAAAAATTAAATAATTTATTCCTTTTCGGCGAATCGATTTTTAACCAACAATGATTTTTTTAACTTTGATTCAACTAAATTGCCAATCTACCTTCAAAACCTTTTACGCTTTTGTGCGATGCACCTTTCTGAAATTGCAATCCAACGAATATTGTTTTAAATGTCCTGTATCAAATTTAATTTGTAAACCCAATTTGGAGGACTTAAAACATATTCAATATTTAATAGCTGTCTTGAACAATTTGAGGTCCTAATAATTTGTATTTACCCGTGGTAGGTTTTTTCCGCATTAAAAAGTTATTTTTTTAAGCAAATATATATTCATTTTAACGAGAAGGAATTTTGTTGTCCAAAGTCCTTTTTTGTCCAAAGAGGGAAAATATGAACATAATCCTTTTCCCCCCCTTTGGACATTGTTAAGGTTATTGCGAAGGGCATTTTGCAGCGACTTGGTTGATGAAGTTTATGACAAAACGTGAAGGAAGATATTTTGCCAATACTATTATAGCCCTTTCTTTAATCTTCGCCAACGCGTGAAGAAATAAAAAAAGTCATAGCAGCGTTTTTGAAGGGGCACCGGTCTTTTAGTTGCAATTTTTCCAAGATGACCCAACCAATTTTCTGATCTGGATTGTAGGCATCACCAAACACAAAGTAAAATTGTAAGTTTATGGAGTACTACATGCCGGCACCCATCTCTAGTCAGCCAGCCTATAATTTTGTCTTATACTTTAAATCTAAGGTCAAATGATAATTTGTGTTCAAAGTCAGGCTCACTATCGTTTTATCGTGATATCGAGCAACAACCCATGCAAGGAACTAATGTGGGAGATTTAACAAAAGCTTTACGAACGTAAATGATCCTATTAGACCCCGTCAATGATTTTATGTTTGTAACGTTTAGTCCACACGACGGTGGATTGTAATTGGATAAGTTTAGTACTGCATTGAGATAGAAGCCAATTAAATGTCAATGATAATCTCACTAAAAGATTTCTTTTCTTTGGAAACGTTCACATAAAAAAGTTTTGACAATGTTTAGCTTATTTACTTTTATAACTTTTTGACCTTTTTTTTCAAAAGGAAAATTTTTTACCAAAATATTACGACAATATCTTAAGGAACAAAAAATATTTATTTAATATTTTTTGACTTAAAACAAAAAAGTTTTAAGGTTGACCCAATTACTTTTATAGCATTTTAAAAAATGACAAGTTTAGTTTTAAAAAAAGTTAAACTGTTTTTTACTAAGATAAAGAAAAGTTTTTGTGAATTAGATTAAAAATGGATAAACTCCTTTAATTTTTGCAAAAACATGACAATTAAAAGAAAGGGCTTTAAAATTATGTATGTTTTATTTTCAATTTTTCGTGGGAATATATTTCTTTATCCTTGTTTAAAAGAAAAAGTTTCCCCAACGAGTCTAACATCAATATAAAGAATGGGTTTATATCCCGAATAATATTCCCTTAAAAGAGGTTAATATCGTTCTTATATTCAAGTAAAGTTTAATGTTAATATAAAACAAGTCCATTAGTACTTTTTAATGAATAAGAATATAATAAATTTTTCTAAATTTATACATACTTAATCGATTTAATTGATATTCTTTAAAAAATTATCTCATTAATTTTTTTAAATTAATAAAGCCCTTAAATATATTTTAATTTTAAAGGTCGATAAAAAATCCCAAATTTACCAATTTAAATTGGAGGTTAAACAAAAACTAAACGTTTATTAGAATATTGAAAAAAGAAAAAACTTTTTTCTTAAGTTCAATCTATAAAACAAGTTCATTATAATTTGACCATACAATGCCTTTCAGTCATTGATATGCGTCAAACGGGAATTTATTTATCTAAATTACAAGTGTCCCATTTTTTGTTACCCCAAAAATGAAAATTCGCAAAGAGTCAAAATGCCTGGCCGTTCGTTCCCCTACGTGCTATTATTTTTCAACGCTGATTTCAAACACCCGTCGGATCCCATTTAACTTTACTTTTGGATAAAGATCCAAGCCCAGTTTATTTTTAAAGGGAAAAGAAATTTTGCGCCCAAGAAATTTTTGTTTAAAACCCCAAGGTTCTTTGTTAAACGATTTCTGAATTTGGGGTACCCCTCCAATAAAACTGCATGTCAAAATTTAAATTTTATTTAAAAATTTGTTAAAAACGCCACATCATTTAAAAGTAACAAAAATAAGATACGGATGCTTAAATTAAAATTATTTGAATTTAAAAACCTTATTTTTGTTTTTTTTTTGGGGTAAATTTCCCTTTTTTAAAAAATTTTCTCTTTTTTTTCTTTAAAAATTTTTATAAAATTTATTAATAGGCCATCAACCTTAATTTTAAACGGGTCATGAATAGCTTTAAAATTTTTTCTTCATTGCTTTGGTTGGGAGCCATTTTGGAAAACTATTTTATGTTTTTTTTTTTCGGTTTTTAAAATTTTTTTCAAAATAAAACCTTTTCTTTTCCTTTTCCAAAACTACTGTGGATAAAAAGTCCAGAAATGGGAACATTCAAAATTTGGGGTCCCAAAGTTCAGAAAAATTAATTTTTGAAGATAATAATTTTTTAAAAATATCATTATCCAGCCTTTTTAAAATTTTGCTCAAATTCAAATACGATTAATTTTTATTTATTTTGTTTAGTTAATTTAAGCCATTTAAAAAAAAAAAAAGCCCAAAGGGGAAAAGGAACAGAGGATGCAAAGAACCCCACGATGTTTCAAGAGGTAAACATCTTCAATTGAATTTTCGATTATTTTTAAAAAATTATAATTTGAAATCACAACATTCAGAACATTTTTTAAAAGGGTTATATTTAAAAGGAAATAAATGGGTTTAAACCCCTTTTGGCAATATTTTCGATTATTAAAATAAAAGTTATTTAATATATTTATATTAATTTGTGTTGGGAGTTAATTAAATGAAAAAATGGGACCTTTGAAAGAAGAAAAAATGGAGTTCAAAAAGTGAACAAAAAGGGGAATCGAAAAAGAATAACAAAAGGGAGATTAAAAAAAACAAACAAAGGGCCAACCGCTTTGAAAGTAAACAAATGTTCCCTTTTAAAGTAAGTTTTTAAATTTTTTAAAATTTTGAAATCAAAAAACCTATTTAAAAAAAGTTCCTGTTAATTAAAATGTCTTATTTTTTTTCCTCCATTTTTTTTTTGCAGAAAAATTTTTATAAATAAAAATAGTAAACATTTATATATTTTATTAATTATCGTTTTTTTTTAAAAAAGAAAACTTTTAATTTTTAAACGAAAGGAAAATAGGATTGTTTTTCAATAATAATTTCTTAATTAGGATAATGGTTAAGAACTACAAATTCAACTGGGTCCAAACAAAAATCTAAATTTTCAGTTTAAAAATTTTACAAATTTTGAAAAGTTAAAGATCCGTTTGTTTTAAGTTAAAAAATTTTTTAAAAATTATCCAATTAAAATTTAAATCCCAAAAACCAATTTTTAAAAATAAGCCAATGTCCGGAATTGAATTTAATGTATTTTTTATTTTATTTTTAATTCGTTTAATATTTTAAAAGGTGCATTTGTAAATTTACTTTTGGTAAATTTCTGACATTTTTTTCCCCAAAAAAACCTTTATTTATTTTTTCGGAACCTTTTAAAATTGTTAATTTTTAATTTTTCCGGGACGAAAAAAGCCGGCTGTTAACCTAGGTTGGGATTTTTAGAATCGAAGTTTGGGTTCAAATGGGTGATAACAAATTTTTTGGTTTTAACAGTTTTTAAATTTTGATAAATTTTTAAAATAAGGACCATGTGGATAGGATTAAAAATTGGTCCACCAACCGCACTGGACCAGAATGGAATTTCCAAACCCCTAAAGATAGGGTTATTAAGGAGGAGTCCACAATGGATTATCAAAGGTGAATAAAATATTTTATTTTATTAATTTAAGGTTAAAAAGAGCCACATTGTCGGGATTAAACCCATCAAAAATTGGGTTTGTTCTGAAAACAATTTACAAACACTCACCTTAAGTCTTAACCCTTTTCACAATAAGTATTCTTTTAATTTGTGGGACAGATAAAACCCACAAATATAATCAAAATAAGAAGAAAATCTTAACCCATAGAAATTGAGTTGTCTAAATTTTATTTTTAAAAATTAAAGAAAACTTAAAAATATTAAGATAATAATTTTCAATGGGAACGAAGGTTTCTTAGTGCATTAAACAAAAGGTTAAATGACTAATTTTAAAATGTAAAATTTTCCGGGAGAAATGGATAATTTACTTTAATTGCACCCAAAAAGTTTAAAACCCTCTTGTTTTTGAAGCCGTTAAATGTAATTTAATAATTTATAACAAAGGATTTGGAAAACATTAAAATTACATTATTAAAATGGTTTTTTAAATAGACATTTTGCCCCTTTAAAAGAAATTATTTTTTCTGTCTTTTTTCTGATTTTTTTTGGACAAACTCTTACAAAAGAAATATTAATTTTCGAAGCCAAATAAGTTTAGAAAAAAATTAAAATTTTATTTTGATTTTTCCAAACCCCAACATATAAAAATTATTTAAAGGCACTTAAATTTGCGAATAACAAAAGTGCAGTTTCATTTTATTTTTTTAAAAATGTTTATTTTTAATAAAGTATAAATTATTGTATTTGTAAACCGCCCAACGTATATCAACCCAAAAAAACTAAGATTTTCCCTTAAAATAGATTTAAATACAAAAGGTTATACAACTCGGAAAACCTCCCCTTTAAAACAACCCAAAATAAAGTTTTGACGGTAACCATGAAAGTGTGAAAATCTAGAATTTGATTTATTTATTTCAAAGAAAAATAAAAAAAAAATCCAAAGTTAATAAATACAAATTATATTAAATGTATTTTTAAATTGGAATTTTTGTTTTTTTGAATAGGATGGGTAACTTTGATATGGGTTTATTTCTACCGGAAAATATAGACTTTTGGTAACCATAATTTCATCGTCTGCAAATGCTGAAAATTTAATTAATTTTCGTACCTTAAGCGTAATGAAAATTAAAAGGAAATTTAAAAAATATTTAAGTATGGGTTTTACCCGGGGTATATGAAAAAAGTTTTAAGAGCACTTTTTTGTCAAGAATTTTTATATTCAAAAAAGCGTTTAAAAAATTAAAAAGTTTCAATTTGGGCCCT
Source organism: Lamproptera curius (assembly GCA_029286875.1). Taxonomy (NCBI): domain Eukaryota; kingdom Metazoa; phylum Arthropoda; class Insecta; order Lepidoptera; family Papilionidae; genus Lamproptera; species Lamproptera curius. The sequence goes on along the minus strand of JAGSMT010001283.1, from coordinate 5,509 downwards.
TTTTTAGAACTAAAACCTTTGGGAATACGCCCTAATCGTCCCAAAAGTTAACATCATTAAACACTTACCAGATTTTACGTGACAAAAGATTTTGTCATCAATTCCTGCCTTTTTAAGCCATGTGGAAATAGGCCTTCCTAATACATATCCTTAGGGGGTTTTTGGGGACGACCCACCAGTTGGTCCAAGGGGGGGGATCAATGATTTTAGGTAATTTAATCAATGCGTCACCATTTTAAGTGGTCATAAAGTGAAAGTTTACCAATTTAAATGTTTGGGTTTGTTTAGGGGATGTACGTATCAAGTGTGGGTTTAATGTTAAACAGGTTTTAATAATTTCCTTTTCAAAATGAGGAAATTTTAAGTTTAATTCTAATTTATTAGAAAATTTTTAAAACTTGGAAATCCGTTTTATTAAACTTTTTTAGTAAATGGATTGAAAAATAAAATGGTAAAATTTTTTGAAGGACCGATACTTTCAAGAGGGGTATTATAATTCCCAGAGCCACGCAGGAAAGAGGCTTGCTCGGTTTTTCTGGAAGAGGTAAAGCAGCCGTCCGTTAAAAGAAGGTAACTGAAAACCGACAATTAGGCAAGGAAAGAAGTGGAATGTGGGCCCCATATCAAAATTTCCTTTGGGGAAAGAAGATTACAAATTACCTGACGGCCATTGGGTTAACACCCCCTTTCGATAAAAAAAATTATCGGATTTGGGTGCTTGGACGGATCTACTTTTTCTATTATGGGGGCTAAAGTCGGAGGACTTTTCTATTATTGATACAGACCCCTTTTTGGGGGTTCTTAGGAAACCAGGTCGGGGTTCAATTGGGGACCAACAAATTTCATTTTTTGTTTTTCACCGCTACCGATTGTTAAAAGAAGAATCCATCGTCACGGGATGTAAAGGGGCCACCCACCAACCCATTGGACCAGCGTGGTGGGATACGTCCAACCCTTAATGGTAGGGATTTTAGGGGAGGCCCCATTCCGCGGGCTTTAAAAACTGGGTGTTGTTGATGACAGACTCAGCTTGTTTTAAAATTTCTTCGATGCTTGATTCCTATATAAAGGATTTGTTAGAGATCAAACATAAAAAGTTAGAAAATGTTTTCCAACTTTTGAAATTATGGATTTTAAAATGTTTTATGTAAATGGAATGGTCCAAATCGAAAAGGATTACCCGTTAAGGGCACCCATCACTTCCAAAAATGGTCGTGGGTCTAAATTCTGGAGCGGACCACTTTAGGGAAAAATTTTAAAATTTTTAGCATTACGGGGATCGGCCTCTTGGGTTATTTAAAACCCGGCCGCAGACATCACAGGACTGAATAATTAGTGTGATGAGATATGTGATGAAAAATGTCTTAATATTCAAAAAATTTTTTTTTAAACTTTTAATGTAAACAAATTTACCGGAAACGGCGATTTTTGTTTTATTATCTATTGTGCCACAATTTTGCATCACAAAAGGAAATTTTAATCCGAACTGAATATGAGGTTGTAAAACTATTCGACGATTCATGACTGTTCATATATTCATAATTAACAAGGGCATAAAAACAGTAGCGAGAAACTTCTCTATTTAATAGATAACAAAGAGCAACTTTTATATTCCATTAGAAAGGTCCAAAGTATACGGTTTCAAAGGGTTCGTGTGAACTAATTTCAAATTCGATCATTTTGTATTCCACTCAGAGCATTACTCAGACAGTTCACAAAGGACTTGTAAATCGAATCGAACTTTACTTGAGATGCCATGACACGACGGCACATGGGAGTTCAACGGAGAACAAAAGAAAATCGTAGGCTGAATAACAAAATGATTAATCTTAAACTATATTTTTTATGATTACTGAATTTTTTATGACAGCTCTCCTATTCCTATCAGCCAAAGCGTTAAAAACTTGGGCCTGTTCGTTGATAGCACAACGTAACCGTTCCATGCGACATGTCATCAGACTTAAAACTTTCTGCCGGCGCCAACAAAAGCAATGCTTTGATTTTTCCTCTTTTCGACTATGGTGACATGTGCCACTTTGACTTGAATGCAGATCAACTCAATAAACTAGACCGACTTCTAAATAACTGCATTCGATTTGTTCTCAACCTTCGTAAATATGATCATGTGTCTTCCCATCGTGCACAATTGCAGTGGCTTCCCATTCGCCAGCGATTAACTCGTTACAGGCCTCACTACTCTTTATTCTTTCTTGATTCTCCTTCCACTCCTATTTACATATCTTCGCATTTCCAGTATTTCTGTGAAGTCAGTAAAAAAACCTTCGATCGACGCATAACTGTCTCTTCAATGTCCTATTTACATATATTATATATATATATATATATATTATTGTACATACATTGCCACTTCTGCTTGCTAATTGTGCGGTCTATGTCGGTTACTTTCATTCGTCAGCGGATGACTGCTTTACGTACTCTATCGAAAACAGAGAAAGACCGACCGAGCATAGCTCGCTGAGCTCTAGGAGATTTCTAATAGCGCCTGCTATGAAAGGATTTCTAGTCATCCTTCAAAAAAAATATCCTAATCTTATAATTTTTTAATCCACTTAATTACGTACGAGTAAAGTTATGTTTATCAGGAAAAGACTTCAGACATTTCTTAAGTTTTAATAGAATTTAATCTGAATAAGATCTAGCAAAGAAGTTAGCAGTACAAAGTTTCCGTGTGCATTCGCAGATGTAAAATTATTAAAAACCTGTTTAACATTATTCACACACTATGATAAGATACGATACTACGATAAACAAACACAAACATTTCAATAATTGTAAGGAATAAACTACATACAATAGTAAATAACGTATTTTATAATACATAAATTAACTTTGACTTTATGCTACTACTTCAAAATGGTAGAGCAAAGCATTGTTAGTTAAATTACACTAAGTAATCTATTGATACCCACCAACCCGCATTGGACCAGCGTGGTGGGATACGGTCCAAAACCCCCTAATGGATAGGGGTGTATTAGGGGAGGCCTATGTCCAGCAGTGGACTATTAAAGGCTGATGATGATGATGATGATGATAAATCTATTTATGATCTATCTGTATGAATAATCTGGTAAGTGTTGATAATGATGTTGAACATTTATGACGATTGGGAGCGTATTACGGCACACAAGGTAGTTTATGAACTTCATAAAAAAAATATTACAAATTAGAAAACGAATTTAAACATTTGTAACTGACTTTTTTGAATATAAAAAATTACTTGACTAGATAAGTGCTCTTATAAAACTATAATTTTCGATATACGCCGAAGTGGAAAATCCCATACAATTAAATATGTTTAATTATTTCCTTTTCACATTTATCATTAGCTTGCTTGAAGGCTACGAAAAATGTAATTAAATTTTTTCAGCACATTGCTAGACGATGACCAATTATGTGTTACCAAAAAAAGTCTAAATTTATCGCAGTATGAAATAAAGCCCATATCAAAGTTGACCTGACTCAACTATTACGCCAATTTAGAAGCGAAATAGTGCCAATGTACGAGACATACATTTAATATAATTTATACTTTATCTACACGTTATAGGATTTTTGTCTATATATTTTCCTTTGAAATAAATAAATCACATGTCTAGATGTTTCGAGCACTTACGAACATGGTTACCGTCAAGTTAAACATTTATTTTTAGTTAGTCACCAGTAAGGGGATAGATTTGGTCCGATGTTGTCTCGTCACATACTTTGTATTTAAACCTTTATTTTAAAGACATAGATCCATTAGTCTCTTTTTGAGTTGATATGAGCGTTCTGAAAACATGGTTTACAAATACTAATAATTATATACTATCATTATTTAAAAAGTCAGAACAGTCTTTTATTATTAAAATAACAAAAACGACAACGTGCTTACTCTATGTCGTTATTACTTGCTGTAATTTAGTGAAAATGCTATAACCAGATTTTTCTTTTTTTTAGCTTTAACTATTTTATTTGTTCTTTAACACGTAAGAGCTATATTATTTATGTATTAAGTATGGTATATGTTTGTGTATGTACAATAATATATATATATATATATATATATATATATATAAATATATATATATATATATATATATATATATATATATATATATATATATATATATATTATTAGAGAGAGAATGCCTCGGCATTAAGTCCACCTTTGTACCCATATCTTATTTTGTGTACATAAACTTTAAATAAATAAATACATTAGTTTCGATATAATTAGCGTTAACCATAACTTAAACACTATTTAGGAGTAATTAAAATATTAGACCAGCGTGGTGGGAAAGCCCCAGTGGAGGCCTATGTCCAGCAGTGGACTAACACAGGCCAATGATGATGAATTAAAACATTATGAGTCAGTTTAAGAGGCGGCAGATCCCCTTTCTACAGATGCCGTCTGGGTGGCACTAACGCGATGGCTGTCCCTGCCGCAAAACACCGCTACCGGTGGTAGGTCCCCTGTTTACAGGAGACCGTCTGGGTGGGTACCACCACGGTGCCTATTTCTAACGCAAAGCAGTAGTGTGAAAACACTACTGTGTTCCGGTTTGAATGGCACCGTAACCAGCGTATTTACTGGGTAAACGAGACTTAACATCCAATGTCTCACGGTTGGCCGCGCGTTGGTGATACCACTGGCATTGCCAATGTTTATGGGCGTCGGTGCTTTCCATCAGGTGGCCCCGATTGCTCGTCTGCGTATGCAATAAAAAAAAAAACAGTAGTGTGAAAACACTACCGTGGTCTGAGCGGGTAAGTGCACCGTAATTAGCGTAATTTCTATGAATCGTGACGTAATTTCCTCTTTTACGGTACGGTTACGGTAGGCATCGTGTTGGTAAGTCCGAAAGTCTTACCTAGGAATATGGGCCAAAACAATAGGCGTTAGTTCCGACGCGCTCAGAAGCGCAGTCAGCCGAGATGGGATGGCTTTGGTGGCTGGCGCTGGTGCGGTCGCAGAAGACTGCCAAAGTGTTACTGGCACCCCGTCTCTAAGGCGCAAAGAAGAAACAACGAGGTTATTTTAGTCGGTGTGAATCCGACACAACCCGTCTTTGCCCCGAGAGGGCAGGTATGCGCATACATTTCCCCATGGTAATAACGGCAACCTGTTGGTGATAACCTTAGTATTGCCGATGACCATTGGCGTCTGTCTGTCCGACTACTTGGTTTTTCGTATGCAATAAAAATAAATTACTAGGATTTGTTTAGAGAATAAATTTAAATCCTTGATAACGTTATAATTATTTAATTTATTATTTTTTTAGTCCTTAACAACACTTTTTTTCAGTAGGAGAAATATTATGTCGATTTTAGTATACTTTGCGTAAGGCTACATAGGTTATGCAATGAAGGTTATTTTTATCTGCAAGATGCGTAAATCTCTTTAAATAAATAAATGTTTATACATATAATATTTTTGGATCCTTGCCATGATGGTAATTAAAAACTTCATTTAGAGATTACCAACAACTTTTCAGTAACAGCAAACTGT